>MU711437.1:45048-80650 GCA_026770625.1 Nicotiana glauca | reverse complement strand
GACCTAAATGTCTAAAGTTGGAAGTTTATGAATTTTGAAAGGAGAATCATGAGTTTTGAGGCTTGATTCTATGTAAATGATGTTATTTTGGCGATTTGACCGTGCGAGCAAGTTCGTATGATGTTTTTAAGTCAGTGTGTATATTTGGTTTGGAGCCCCGAGGGCTCGGGAGTGTTTCGGAGGTGTGTCGGGGTGGTTTTTCACTTCGAAACATAGCAGATTTTCTTCAGCTGTTGCAGACCGGATTTGTTCTTCGCGTTCGCAGTCGCCCATACGCATTTGTGATGCTGGCCTGGTCCCCTCCTACGCGTTCGCGAACCTATTCACGCGTTCGCTAGTTATAGTTCCATCCTTCCTCACGTTCGCGTTAGAGTCCACGCGTTCGCGTAGACCAAGTTCTGGACCCCGCCTTTTTCCTCTTCGAGTTCGCATCCTCTTCCACGCGAACACGATGCTTACCCGTCTTCCTTTCTTGCGAACGCGACAGGTGTGTCGCGAATGTGATGAACAATTTTGCCCAGCGAATTTTTAAGTTAAAAACAGAACCAGTGATGGGAATTTCATAATTTTACACGAAGCCCTTTCTCCTCCAAGCACTTAGGCGTCCATAGAAGCTCCCGTTCATCAAAACTTCTTGGGTAAGCATTGTTCCACTTATTTCTTTCAATTTTCTTCCTTAATTACTGGAATCCTAGCCCTAAATCATGAAGTTTAAGGTAGAAATTATGGGTTTTGAGCAAAGTTATGGGTGAATTTATTTTGGTTCGAACCTCTTGTTTTGACCAAGCGAGCCCGGGGTCGGTTTTGCAAATTTTGGGCAGAATATTGGAAAGATTATATTTAGGTATTTGAGTTGGATTGTTGAGTATTGATGATGATATTAAATCAATTGTGTATAGATACGATTGAATTGGAGCCAAATTCAAAAGGAAAGGCATTGCTTAAGGATTGAATTGGCAGTAAACCTTCGAGGTAAGTGTTTGGTCTAACCCTAGCTTGAGGGAATAGGAGTTGAGTCTTGTTGCTAATTGCTATGTGGTCGAGTACAATGTATAGGTATGGTGACGAGTATCTATACATTGGTGTCTAGCATGACCGTGAGTCCTTATAATGTGATTATCATGAGCTGGCTGTGAATTCCATGTTTATTGGAGGATGTCTATATACTGTGAATAACGTGTGAACAGTAAATGATCATTAAATTGTTTGGAGCGTTGGCTCAGAATAGTAAAGTGAATTATAAGATAAGTAAAGTAAGGAAAAAGGAAACGTTGTTGCTTATTCCCTTGACGAGACGTAAGTATTTAATGTATTCTCCCTTGCCGGGATGATTGAACTAATAATTGTGCTCCCTTGCCGGGATGATTGAGTTGTTAATTGTACTCCCTTGCCGGGATGTTTGCTATGTATTTGTCTGCTGTGTGTCCCTTCATTGTGACTGTTGCTTGGGGACTCAGACTGTTAAATGATATTGAGGAGCGGGTTGCACGACGCAATAAATGATACTGAGGATCGGGTTGCGCGCCGCAACAATGATAAATGATAAATAATATGGGTCGGGTTGCACGCCACAGCAGTGATATGTGGATCGGGTTGCGCGTCGCAACAATGGTAAATATGGAGCGGGTTGCACGCCGCAACAGTTGTTGATATCTGTGGTTATGTCTGAATATTGACTTGTTGTTTCATTGTGGACTTTAAGCTGTTTGGTTGTTACTCTAGATTACTGCTAATTGTATTTCCCCATAGCATGTTTCCCCCTTCCATGTTGTTAATTACTTGGTATTCGATTTCCGTTGTATATTTATAACTGCACACGTTTACGTGGTGTCCAGTGTAGCCTCGTCACTACTTCGCCGGGGTTAGGCTAGACACTTACCAGCACATGGGGTCGGTTGTGCTGATACTACACTTCTGTGCATTTTTGCACAGGTCCAGGTTTTGAGCAGCAGCAGCAGTAGTAGTTCGGGAGCAAGATTTTATTATCACGAGACTGAGGTAGCCTTGCAGGCATCCGCAGGCCCGGCGTCTCTTCTTATGCTTTTCATTTATACTGTTGCCTCATTGTTTCGAGACAGACAACTGTTATATTTCTTTCAGACTTTTATATGTAGTTTATTATTAGTAGTTCGTGAGTATGTGACACCAAATCTTGGGTAGAGGATGTTGTTGAGCATTTCGTATTTATTTCAGACTTATAAAAATTAGACTTTCGCAGTTATTGTTGTTATTATTAATGATGCTATAAATTGACAACAGAAAGGTTTTACTAATGAAAACGGTAAGTAAGTTGGCTTGCCTAGCTACCACGAGTAGGCGCCATCACGATCCCGGTGGTGGGAAATCCGGGTCGTGACATAAGCTTGCCCTTCATCCCAAATCTTATCACGCCCTTCATAGGCGATACACGGAGCAATACTCGCTCACCAACCATGAAAGCTACATCTCGAACCTTGCGATCCGCATAAGTCTTTTGCCGCGACTGAGCCGAACGAAGCCTGTCCTGAATGATCTTGACCTTGTCCAAGGCCTCCTGGACTAAACCTGTACCCAACAACCGAGCCTCTCCCGGCTCAAACCATCCAACTGGAGACCGACATCGCCTACCATACAACGCCTCATAAGGAGCCATCTGAATGCTGGATTGGTAGCTGTTGTTGTTGGCGAACTCTGGTAAAGGTAGAAATTGGTCCCAAGAGCCTCCAAAATCAATAACACAGGTTCGGAGCATATCCTCCAATATCTGAATAGTCCTCTCGGACTGACCATCTGACTGAGGATGGAATGCTGTACTCAACTGAACCTGGGTACCTAACTCTTGCTGAATTGCTCTCCAAAAGCGCGAGGAAAATTGCGTACCCCGATTCGAAATGATGGATGTCGGCACACCATGAAGGCGAACAATCTCTCGGATGTAGATCTCAGCAAGTCTCTCTGACGAATAGGTGGTGGCAACAGGAATGAAATGTGCTGACTTGGTCAGCCTATCAACAATGACCCAAATAGCATCAAACTTATTCCGGGTCACCGGAAGTCCACTAACGAAGTCCATGGTAATCCGCTCCCACTTCCACTCGGGAAGCTCAATCCTCTGAAACACACCACCAGGCCTCTGATGCTCATACTTGACCTGCTGACAATTCAAACACCGAGCCACATATGCAACAATGTCCTTCTTCATCCTACGCCACCAATAATGCTGCCGCAAGTCCTGATACATCTTCGCGGTGCCCGGGTGAATAGAATACCGAGAACTATGGGCCTCCGCTAAGATCAACTCTCGAATACCATCAAAATTGGGAACACATACTCACCCCTGCAACCTCAAAACACCATCCGCATCTAAAGTCACCTCTGTGGCACCTCCACGCCGCACAATGTGTCTCAGGACACATAAATGAGGATCATCAAACTGCCGATCACGGATACGCTCCAATAATGAAGAACGAGCGACAGTGCAAGCTAAAACTCGGCTGGGCTCAGAAATGTCAAACCTCACAAACCGATTGGCCAAGGCCTGAATATCCAAAGCAAGCAATCTCTGGCTGATCGGAACATAAGCAAGACTACCCATGCTGGCTGACTTCCTACTCAATGCATCCGCCACCATATTGGCTCTCCCCAGGTGGTACAAAATCTTAACATCATAATCCTTTAATAGCTCTAACCATCTCCGCTGCCTCAAATTCAACTCTTTCTGCTTGAACAAGTATTGCAGACTCTTGTGATCAGTGTACACCTCACACGTCACACCATATAAGTAATGCCTCCAAATCTTCAACGCATGAACAATGGCTGCCAACTCTAGATCATGGACTGGGTAGTTCTTCTCGTGAATCTTCAACTGCCTCGAAGCATAAGCAATGACCCTGCCACCCTGCATCAATACTGCGCCAAGCCCAATACGGGAAGCATCACAATAAACTGTATAAGGCCCTGAACTAGAGGGCAAAACAAAGATCGGTGCCGTAGCCAGAGCTGTCTTGAGCTTTTGAAAACTCTCCTCGCACTCGTCTGACCATTGGAACTGATCACCCTTCTGGGTCAACCTGGTCATCGGGGCTGCTATAGATGAAAATCCCTCCATAAATCGACAATAATAACCGGCTAACCCCAAGAAACTCCGAATCTCAGTAGCTGAAGTTGGTCGAGGCCAATTTTTGACTGCCTCGACCTTCTTCGGGTCTACCTGAATGCCCGCTGTTGATACTACATGACCCAGAAATGCAATTGAACTCAACCAGAATTCGCACTATGAGAACTTGGCATACAACTGGCTATCCTTCAGAGTTTGAAGAACCACTCTGAGGTGCTGCTCGTGCTCCTCTTGACTGTGGGAGTACACAAGAATATCATCAATGAAAACTATCACGAACAAGTCCAAAAAAGGCCTGAACACTCGGTTCATCAACTCCATAAACGCTGCTGGGGCATTGGTCAACCCAAATAACATTACCAAAAACTCATAATGCCCGTACCGAATGCGAAATGCTGTCTTAGGGACATCAAATGCCCTAATCCTCAGCTGGTGGTAACCCGATCTCAAATCTATCTTTGAAATTACCTTCGTACCCTGCAACTGGTCGAACAAATAATCGATCCTCAGCAGTGGGTACTTGTTCTTTATTGTCTCCTTGTTCAGCTGCCGATAATCAATGCACATCCTCATCGATACATCCTTTTTCTTCACAAATTGAACTGGCGCACCCCAAGGAGATACACTAGGCCTGATGAAGCCTTTCTCAAGCAAATCCTGCAACTGATCCTTTAGCTCCTTCAGCTCTGGCGGGGCCATACGATATGGCGGAATAGAA
Source organism: Nicotiana glauca (assembly GCA_026770625.1). NCBI lineage: Eukaryota > Viridiplantae > Streptophyta > Magnoliopsida > Solanales > Solanaceae > Nicotiana > Nicotiana glauca. Next base: position 75,836 of record MU711437.1, on the reverse strand, counting down.
ATGGGCTGCGTGACTGGGGCCATATCAATACAAAAATCAATATCCCTGTCGGGCGGCATACCCGGCAGGTCTGAAGGAAAAACCTCTGGAAACTCCCGAACAATAGGAACTGAATGAAGAAGGAACCTCCGTGCTGGAATCACGAACATATGCCAAATAAGCTAAACACCCCTTCTCGACCATGCGTCGAGCCTTAACATATGAAATGACACTGCGGGTGGTATGTTCTGGTGTCCCTCTGATGAAGCACCGCTGAAAGTGGTGGTGAAAATCTTGGAGAACCGATCAAGTCTCCACAAAGCATCCAAAGACATGGCCGCTCCATCTCCGGCCTGAGCTGTAATACTTGTATGGGCTGCCACTGCAGGCTGAACCACAGGAACCTGAGTCTGGGGAGCTACCTGCTCCGGAGTACGCGTAGCAGGAGTCTGAACCCCTCCTCCAGCCTGAGAAGCGGCTGGTGCTACTGGTAGCAAACCCGTTCTAGTGACACTGTCCATAAAGCCTGCTATACGGACGAGAGCATCCTGGAGATCCGGGGGAAACATAACCCCTCCTGGGACTTGAGCTGGGCCCACTGGAGTTGCTGGGGCTAGAACCTCCTCATCAAAGTCAATATGAGGCTCCACCTCAGGAACTGCTACCTGGGGCTGAGCTCTGCCCTTACCACGACCTCGGCCTCTGCCCCTCGCGGGAGTTGCTGTGCGGTAGAAGAAGCACGTGTTCTCGCCATCTGCGAAAGAACAGAGTAGAAGGACAATCAACATTTGAGAAACAGATTCGCACGACAAGAAAGAACAAAAGTGAAACATTTCCTAACTCCATAGCCTTTGGGGGATAAATACAGACGTCTCTGTACCAATCCCACAAACTCTACCGAGTTTGTCCGTGAGTTGTGAGACCCAAGTAACCTAGTGCTCCGATACCAACTTGTCTCGACCCGAATTTCCCACCACCAGGGTTGTGATGGCGCCTACTATCAGAGCTAGGCAAGCCAACTATTTAAACATTTCACAAAGTTTTTATCTAGAACAATATGATAAACTGAAATACATACTTAAAATGTACGGAAGACTTTTAACAAAAACAATATCATAATGCGGAATTTTAAGACATATCTCTACCCAGTATCAAGTGTCACCACTCACGGACTAGTAAGGAGTACTAAAAACATCAGTCTGAAAAAAATACACTAGAGTCTGTCTCGATACAAACAAACAAACTGAAATTATATAGATGAGACTCCGAGCCCGCGGATGTCAGCTAAGTTACCTAAGAGTCTCTGTACTGAAGGTCGGCTCCCGGTCTTGAACTGTTGCGGCGGTCCGTAAGCTGCCTCCTGATCTGTGCACAAAAAGGCACAGAAGTGTAGCATCACCACAACCGACCCCATGTGCTGGTAAGTGCCTGGCCTAACCCTGGCGAGGTAGTAACGAGGCTAGACAGGACCTACCTCAAACAACTTGTACAGATATATACAATAACAGGAGAATACGCTAATCTAAACAGTTAAAAGGGGAGGGAAGCATGATGGGGGTACAACAATTCAAATACAGAAATCGGCTAATAAGAGTGAAAACTGAGCAGGTAATAACTGATAAAGAAATATCGGAAAGCTCAACATACAGAACAATATACTCAGTCCATATTCCCGTTGCGGTGCGCAACCCGATCCTCAACATTTATCACCGTTGCGGCGTACAACCCGATCCTCGATAATTAATCCATTGCGGCGTGCAACCTGATCCTCAACAATTAATCCGTTGCAGCGTGCAACCCGATCCTCAACAATTAATCCTTTGCGGCGTGCAACCCGATCCTCAATATTTACCTACAAAAGTCACCCAGCATCATTCACAACTCAGGTGCGAGGGGAGTAACATCAAAAAAATACAAAAGTCCCGATGAGGGAATATATCTAACAACTCAAATATCCCGGCAAGGGAGTGTTCAATTTATACCAAAATCCCCCGCAAAGGAGATAATCACAGGACTTCCACTTCTAATACTTATCTACCAACAACTTAAGTCGAGCCAATGCTTCAATAATCTATACAAGTTTTCTATTTGTCCTCAATCGATCATATCGGTGAACTCAATCAATTTAAGCAACAAGTCATACCACATTATTCGATTTGAAGAAATTTAAGACCCACGGTCATGCTAGACTCGGGCGCATAGATAACCCTCACCATACCTATACACCGACTCCACATAGCACATAGCAAATAATGTTCTAATCCTATTCCCTCGAGCCAAAGTTAGATCAAACACTTACCTCGATCTTAAAATAGCAATCAAGCCTCTAACACCGCCTTTCCTCTAGAATCCAACTCCGAAACAACGATATCTAGCCATAATTCGATTCAATAGTATCAATAAGAGCTCAAAAACACAATCTCATAGCCTAGAAATAGAATTCCCATCATTCTTCCAAAAATAGCAAAATCCGACACCGGGCCCACATGGTCCAAACTCGAGGCTCGGACCAAATTCCAATCACCCATAACCCCATGAGTTCAAATATATAATTTGTTTTAAGATTCGACCCCAAATTGAGGTTGAATTGCCCAAAATCCCAAAATCCCTAGTTCTACCCAAAAGCCCTAATTTCTACTTTGATTTCATGTTTTTAGGCTGGGATTTTAGTTATTAGATGAAATAATGAGGAAACGATGTTAAGATTACTTACCCAAAGAGTTATGGAGAAGGAAGCTCTTGAAATTCGTCTATGGAGGGTTTGAGTGAAGGGCTCGTGTGAAAAATGGCAAAAAATCCCGAGCACACTGTTCCGTTTTTAACTTAAAATCACTGGAGCATTTTTGGTCTATGCGATCGCGGGGAAACAGATGTGATCTCATAGAGAGTGGGAAGTTGGCTTCTGCGATCACAGAAGAAGTCATGTGATCGCGTAGAGGAAGGGAAGCCTGGAATGTTGGGTGAGGTCCAAAGCTATGCGATCACATATAGGGGAATGCGATCGCATTGAGGAGTCTGGCTAAGCTATGCGATCGCGTACCAAACAATGCGATCGCATTGAACAAAGTGAGATGGCTAAAAAGGGACTCTATGCAATCGCAGACATGCCTATGCGATCGCATAGAGGAAAAGATTGGCAAAAATTGCAGAATTTTCTGATGCATTCTAAGTCCAAAAACACTCCGAACCACCCCCGAAATCACTCCCGATCCCTCANCAAACCCCAAAACTCAAAATTTTCATTTCAAAGTTCATAACTTCCAACTTTAGCTATTTAGGTCCGAATCACGTCAAACGACGTTCGATTTTGACCAAATTTCACAAAAAGCGCTTCACACATATTTAAGACCTGTACCGGGCATCGGAATCAAAATACGAGCCCGATACCTATATTTTCTAGCTCATTTTCATTTCTATTTTTCCTTAATAATTTCATAAAACAATTTAACAGAAAAATTCTTTTATCAGGGTTCTGGACCTCGGATTTCGACTCCGAGCACATGCCCGAGTCCCATATTTTTCTACAGACCTCCTGGGAGCATCACATTATGGGTCCGGGTCCGTTTACCCAAAATGTTGACCAAAGTCAACTATATCAATGTTAATATCATAATTCTTCAAATTTTTCATAGAATTCACATATTTTAGCATAAAAACGTTTTGGCTTCACGCCCGGATTGCGTACGCAAATCGAGGCAACTAAAAATGAGGTTTTCAAAGCCTCAGAAGCGCGGAAAAAGGGAGAAATACGGTGATGACCCTTTGGGTCATCACACCAGTGGAGGAGATTCCAACTCAGGAACCTCAACAACAACTTGAATCAATAGAAACCAGCAGGCTAAAAAGTATAATAACGAAACATGTTCGTCTCATAGAGATGGTTGCTTGTGCAACCTCAATTGTAGCTGATGATGTTCCTAGCACTTATAAAAATGTATTTCAAAGTTCAGAAGAAGATAAGTGGAGGATTGCCATGAATGATGAAATACAGTCCCTTCATTAGAATCATACATGGAGATTGGCCAATCTTCCGAATGGAAAGAAAACAATTGGGTGCAAATGGGTATTTGCAAAGAAGGAAGGATTTCCTAAACAAGGAGATGTTCGCTACAAAGCAAGATTGGTGTCCAAAGGATATGCTCAAAAGGAGGGAATTGATTACAATGGAGTGTTTTCCTCAAGTTGTAAAACATTCCTCCATTAGAATAATGTTGGCTTTGGTAGCACAGTTGGATTTGGATCTAGTTCAGATGGATGTAAAAACTGCGTCTTTACATGGAAACTTGGAGGAGGAAATCTATATGACTCAGCCAGAAGTATTCAAAGTTGATGGAAAAGAAAATATGGTGTGCAAACTTGAAAAATTGTTGTATGGATTGAAACAATTTTCTAGACAATGGTACAAGCGATTTGACAAGTTTATGTTACAGCAATGGTAGAAGAGAAGCAAATACGATCATTGTGTATATTTGCGCAAGTTTAAAGATGGTTCATTTGTATATCTTCTCCTATATTTGATGATATTTTGATAGCTTCCAAGAATTCGGAAGAAATTGATATGTTGAAGATTCAACAAAAGAAGGAGCTCGAGATGAAGGATCTGGGTGAGGTAAAGAAAATTCTTGGTATGGAGAAAATAAGAGATAGACGTTCAAAAAAACTTTGTTTATCTCAGAAAGAGTACTACAATGTTTTGGCATAGATGAAAAGACTAAGCCAGTTAGTACTCCACTTTCTCCCCATTTTAAGCTAAGTACTACTATGTCGCCAAAGGATGAAGCTGAACGAGAGTATATTTCAAAGGTACCATATCAAATGTAGTTGCTAGCGTGATGTATGCGATGGTGTACACGAGACCTGACATTTCACAAGCCTTGGAGTTATTAGAAGATATATGCATCATCTAGGAAAGGAGCATTGGCAAGTTGTGAAGTGGATTCTACGGTATATTCATAATACTGTAGATGTCGGGTTAGTTTTTTAGCAGGAATGCAGTCAGTCTGTAGTTGGATATTATGACTCAGATTTTGCGAGTGAGCTGGACAAACGAAGATAAACTACTGGTTATGTGTTTACTTTTGCAAAGGCACCAGTTAGTTGAAAGTCTACTTTACAGTCAATAGTTGCTTTGTCTACAACAGAGGCAGAGTACATGGCTATTACAGAGGCTGCAAAAGAGGCAATTTGGCTTCAAGGGTTGGTAAAAGAGCTTTGTGTTGAACAAAAAAGTATCACAATTTTTTGTCATAGTCAAAGTGCTATTCAATTAGCGAAGAACCAAGTTTATCATGCAAGGACGAAGCACATTGATGTTCGATATCATTTCGTACGAGAAATCATAGAAGAAGGTGGAGTCATGTTGAAGAAAATTCATACTACGGAGAATCCTGCTGATATGCTGACAAAAGTGGTGACTGCGATCAATTTTCAACATTGTTTGGATTTGATCAACATTGTTGAACACTGAAGATTGAAGATGAAGACACAACCAAAATTTGTTATTGAGAGAAAATTGAAGATGTGGAATTTTGCCAAGGTGGAGATTTGTTGAAATGTCAATATCCCACATCGGTTGGGAAGTAAATTGGGTTGATACTTCACCCTATAAAAGAAGGCCTAGTGTTTAGGATTTAAATACACTTCTCATTTACTTCTTATCTTCTTAAGGCATTTGTATCTTCTCTCTTTAGTATTATTTCACTTGTATTTTTGGAGTGGAATAAAATATTGGTTGTGTCCGAAGAAGTAGGCAAAATTAGCCGAACCTTGTACATTCTTATGTTCCTTTTATTGCTGCTTTATTTCTTATTTATTATTTGGTAGCTGTTATAGATTTGGTATAGTAGTTGTGATTCATTCAGACTATATACATTTGGCTTCTGCAACAAGTAGAACATAGAACAGAAGGAGGATAATTCTTATCAAATTGTGCCGATTTAAGAAAAAACTCCACCCCATATTATCTGTCACCTTCTCAAACTAATAAAAGTGTTATAAATATATATTATATTATGAATGTTCATTTAGTACTCCATCGTAAATAAGCTTCCTGAAGAAGCTTATCATTTCGATACTCCGTTATAGATAAATATTACCCCCGGCAGAAGATTACCTATATCTGGTACAATAGCAGCTTACAAGCAACTTACAAGAAGCTTACACAGCAGCTTGCAGTAGCAGCTTATACATCAGCTTGCAGTAGCAGCTTACAAGCAACTTACAAACAGCTAGCTTGCAGTAGCAGCTTACACAGAAGCTTGCAGTAGCAGCTTACACAACAACTTCATTTCTTCTATAAATAGAGGAGATTTCAGTTCACTATGTACATGAGTTTGAAGTTGAATAAGATCAATCTCTCTCTATATACTTGTCTTTATTTACTTTGCAGTCTTCATTTTATAATACGTTATCAGCACGAGAATGTACCATTTTGAGCACTTACTTTAAATTTAATTTTTATTTCAGTGTTCATCTCTGATGTAAGGCGACACTCTTACGTCCGTGATTAGATCTTATTCACTCCGAGCATCATAAGGCAGGTTATGTTCTTGAGGTGATGACCTTTTCTCTATGGCAATAATGATGTGGATATCACTTATGTCTGGAGTGGCCAAATTTGTGTAAAGTAATTTGAGCTTTTTGCTTATATTTGGTTTAATATCTTTAACATCACTTTCTTGGTTATATGCTACGTATACAGTACCTACTTTGGTATTAGTTTTCATCCTTATTATCTTAATAAAAGATTATAAAGTGGATAATATTGTTAGATCCACTTAAACTCCAACAGAGTTTGCAAGAAATATATAACCACCAGAAGTGGTTATGTTTTGTATATCTCATTGTAACTAAATATTGTTAACCATCAGAAGTGGTATATGCCTATAACCATCAGAAGTGATAATTTAGGCTTTCTATGGTTACAATTGAAGATAAGCTAGAGAAAATTTCTCTATATTACTTGCATGCCACGATTTACTCCTGAAATAGCATTATCTTAAAAGAGGTTGAAGCATCACACGATTTGGTGTGATTAATGCACGTTCAGATAAATATGTTCCGTTCCCTGAAGGATGAGAAATTTTGATAAATATTATTCTATTCCCGAAGTGAATGTGACAATATTAGTAAAGCTCGTAAATATGAACGCGCTTTTAATATGAATATATTACAATTCACCTCCAGAAGAGGTAATATGATTGAGAGAATATATACTAATTTCTTCGTATTTTAAATTTACTCCTGAAGAAGTAACACAATTGAAATTTTCTCCTGAAGTAACAAAATATTGTGAAATTGTTTCTTTTTGTGCTTAAACAAAATAATAAGCTATTCAAAGTTATTTTTGAAGCACATTTTCCTTCCCTGGAGTGAATGAATAAATACCACAACTCACCTCCTAAAGAGGTAGAATAAGAAAGGATATAAATCTTGTTTTTGTGGCATAAAGATCATTGTCGCACGTACCCGTTGTACTTAAAATATTTTGGAAAATTTTATTAAATATCATTCCAAGGCAAAAGTATTCTTATAGAATGCTTTCTACTACAATCACATTAATATGTTATGGTTAGTTATCGAGTTCCCTGAAGGAAATAACAAGTCATGTGACTTTTCATGAAGGATATAATGGCTATGTGGTTATCGCTTTGATATAAAATATTCAGATGTTAATCGCATTTATACCTGAAGGAGATATTTGTTAGTTGTCACAAAGTTTGTGGTAAAAATACTAAAATTCTTAATTTCTTATATTTATAAATTTAGAATTGTCTTTATAATATTCATTTGATTATGATTTTCTCTCATGATACCAGAAGTTTCTGAGCAATATTTGATAGTACAAAATTTATCAAAGCTCTGAAGAGCTAACTGTTTGTCTAAAAAGACACACGATACAAGTAGTGTCTGAATAATATTTGACTATGGAAAATAAATTGAAGGCTCCCGAAGAGCTTATATGAAAATTTATCATTCATATTATATGATTATGGTCAAAACACATGTTGTAGTAAACTTCATACTGAGACTACAAATGATTGAAAGATTGAAAATCTTCATATTTCCACAATCATAGGGGTATGTATGTGAGAAGTTACCCGCCTTATTGTTCATTTGTAATACATCATGTATCACAGTAAACCAGAAGTTTACTTATGCAAAAGCAGCTACAGTAAATGAGAAATTTACTTATACAAAAGCAGCCACAGTAAATCAGAAGTTTACTAATGCAAAAGTTTTTGCCATAGTAAACCAGAAGTTTACTAAGAGATAGCACATGCCATGATAAAGTTGAAGTTTTCATTTTCCATTTTTAAATGAGCTATTTGAGAATTCAGAGAAGCATATACTGAAGAACTAGAAGATTCTTCAAGAATTCTCTTGTGCTGCTTGTTTTCAAAATAAATTGATTCTACTAGCTAAAGTTGTGACTAAGACCCCTGATTTTGAAATATACAAAAGGTGAATATGGGCCCATTCACCTTCATGTGAACCACTTATAGATGCATATATAAGATGGTTACATGTATGTTTATTGTCAACCTGCAGTTTGACATTTGAGATTGCGTTTCTCAATTAAGAGCATAACTTTCAGATTATGAAATCAAGATAGTTCATCTTGCTAATGCTGGTTTATATCCAAGCTGGTTTAGCATTGAATGCCTCCTACTAATGGCTAAACCATTGCTTATGATAACAAAGCTTCATGTTTTGGTGTAAGATTTTCTAAATTGCATATAGCAGCACTTGTATGCATCAGACCAACAATATATGATAAGTCCTCCCCTCACAATTGGTTTAGGATCAGAAACCAAATATTTTTATTATCTTTTGATGTGTGGTATATGATTAATTTCTCTACCACAATACACAAAGATATATTTCCCAAATAATATTGAGAATATATGTTAGTTTTCTAACATTTGGGGGATGGACTAAATAGCTGAAAAATATGCTATATGAATAGAATTATCATTAATATGATCCTTACTTAGAAGATAATTCAAGTCAAATGCCATAAGCATTTGCTGATCCAAAATCAAATATCATATTTCAGTTGCAAATGCTACTATTAAAATTTAAAGCCCTAAATTATAGAGTTTAATGTTTGCATGAAGCGTGGTAGACCAATCGGTTCTAAAGGTAACAATCCTTGAAAAATGATAAGGATCTAATGATTAAAATGATCATAATGGGGAGGAAATAAGCTCTAGAAGAGCCCACGACATAACATTTCATGAAACTCCAGAAGAAGTTTTGGTACATGAAAATAAATAAAGTGATGAGATCTCAACAAGTTATGTCGCTTAAGAACCGATACAAAGTGATCTTCGACGATATATTTGATACAATATAGTGCACAATACTGTAAAATATTAGGAGGATCGGGCCAGTAGTCCAGACACATGAAGATGTCATGCCATTTAAATGCAAGGCATAACCTATATGACACATTTAATTAAGTCTAAATGAAGATCCCTGAAGGATTTAAAATGCTTGAAACATATAATTCAAAGCCTCATAAAATGTACTAGATGAAATTATAAATATCTTTGTACGATTTAAAGCAATCTGGGCATATATAGTATTAACGCCTCAGTGAATATTTGCTGAAAGAAAGCTATATATATGATATTTGTCCATGTATTTAGAAGTTGTTATACTTGCTGTTTATGTTAATGGCATAAATCTTGTTGGAACTCCATAAGAGCTCCAAAAGGCAATTGAATATCTTAAGAATGAATTTGAGATGAAAGATCTTGGAAAGATAAAACTTTGTCTTGGTCTGCAAATTGAACATTTAGCAGACAAGATCTTATCCATCAATATGCCAATAAATCAAGGGTCTTAAAATGCTTTTACATGGATAAAGCGCACCCATTGAGAACGTGAAGTGGATAAGGATTTGTTCCGACCTCCAGAAGAGGATGAGGAACTCCTTGGTCCCGAAGTACCCTATTTCAGTGCAATTGGTGCATTAATGTATCTTGCTAATTCTACAAGGTCTGACATAATATTTTATGTTAATTTACTAGCAAGATATAGTTCTTCTCCTACACAGATTAAGGATCCGTCCTTACCTCCAGAAGAGAATGATGAACTCCTTGGTCCAGATATACCCAAATCTATGCACTGTACTCTCTTTCCCTTGCTCGGGTTTTTTCCCACTGGGTTTTTCCTGGTAAGGTTTTTAATGAGGCAGCTTGCAATGTATATTAGTGTTGTACTCTTTTTGATTGATTAGGATTTTTTCCACGAGGTTTTTCCTAGTAAGGTTTTAACGAGGCACATAATATTGAACATCCAAGGATGAGTGTTTTGAAAATATTTTTGTGGATATCCATTTATTACTCTGCTGTAGATAATCTTCCTGAAGAAGAATATCCATTTAGTACTCCATTGAAGTTTTCTACAAGCAGCTGATGCAGGCAGGTTGCAAGAAACTCAATGAAATGACTTGTAGCAGCTTCTTGGTTTGATGAGATTAATTGAAATCGATCTGAAATAGTGATGGATAATATTTTCTATGAATTCAACTTTTGAAGATGATATACAAGATTGGAAACGGAGACTCGAATAATTGAAATAATGTTTTCATCAAGGGGAGTAAAATACGCGATGCACTCCTTTTATTCCTTACTAAGGTTTCTTTCCCACATGATTTTTCTTATAAGGTTTTTAATAAGGCACCTAGCAATGCGTATTACTAAATATGTGTACTCTTTTTCCTTTAGTAGGATTTTTTCCACGGGGTTTTTCCTAGTAAGGTTTTAATGAGGCACATTATCTTTTAATGAACATCCAAGGTGGAGTGTTATAAATATAGATTATATTATGGATGTTCATTTAGTACTCCGTCGTAAATAAGCTTCCTGAAGAAGCTTATCATTTCGGTACTCCGTTATGGATAAATATTACCGCTGGCAGAAGATTATCTATATCTGGTATAGTAGCAGCGTACAATAAACTTACAAGAAGCTTACACAGCAGCTTGCAGTAGCATCTTACACAGCAGCTTGCAGTAGCAGTTTACAAGCAACTTACAAGCAGCTTACACAATAGCTTGTAGTAGCAACTTACACAGCAGCTTGCAGTAGCAGCTTACATAGTAGCTTGCAGTAGCAGCTTACACAACAACTTCCTTTCTTCTATAAATAGAGGAGATTTTAGTTCATTATGTACATAAGTTTGAAGTTGAATAAGATCAATCTCTCTCTATATACTTGTCTTTATTTACGTCACAGTATTTATTTGATAATAAAAAGTAGTTTTTCTACAAAGAATATTCAAGCTCCGGAGAAAGGAATATAAGCAAGTAAGAAAATGATTAAAAATGGTAACAATTGAAGGAGGAGAATTAAGTTAGGCCCAAAGGAACCTACATCCTTTCTCCGCTGATGGACATTGGTTCTTGTCCTGCAGACATAGGTTGTCCCTTATAATCTCTTCATCATCAAAATCATCTTCAAAATACTCATGATCCATTCTTCTCCTCCGATATCTAAGATTATACTGCTGATTAAACTCAAATTCTTCAACCATAGCCATATCTTCATACTGCCTCCATAGTCATCTCATCATACTGCGTCCGTGAATCATCATCACTCTAACATTAAATGCCTTGGATACTTTCTTAAATACCTCTTCAGAACCTGGAGACTTGTTTTTATTAGGATGAACGTTCAATGAAATCTTGCGGTATGCCTTTCTTATCTCCTCAACTGAACAACCTTTCTCTAAACCAAGAATTGCATAATAGTCCTTCTCGCTCTTAATATGTGTAACCAAATGCACGTGTTCTTCAGTATACTTCCTCTCCTTATCTAATTTGACATGACCATTGACATGTTTCTCGCTTGAAAAATCACCAGCCTCCCTAGAGGGATCTAGAGTTGAGGCACTAAGAGTTCCACGAGCATCCAAAAGATCTTCAACATCTAGTTCTCTATTAAGGCGATGTGCAACTCTGGCAAATTTAAGCACTCTCTGCATATTGCCTGACACAATTGTATCCTTGGAAATACCAATGCATCTTAAGGACTCATCTTTGTTACTGATAGAATTCGAGATCTAGTATCATGAACTCGAACAGCTGAAGAATTGAAAGATCAAGCAAGGTTGTAGAGAGAGAAAGTAGAGAGAAGAAAGAGAAGAAAATGAAGCTTTGTATTAACCGAATGAATCTCTAAAATGTACAGTGTTTAACTAATATAACCACTTTCATGGTGGTTAGTGGAGAGAACCTATGAAGTGACAAATATTCCCCTGCTCTATATTCTACACTATACACTAAATTACCCTACTCTTAATACTCCCCCTCAAGCTATTGGGTAAAAGGCATCAAACACGCCAAGATTGGATAAGAGAAGGTGGTGTTGAGTATAGTAGATAATCCTTTGGTAAGAAGGTTAGCTAGGTGCTGAACAGAGGAAACATGGTGAGGAATTATAAGCCCAGACATGATCTTTTCGTATACAAAATGGCAATCTAACTCAATATGTTTAGTTCATTCATGAAATATAGGATTATTAGCAATTTGGATCGCTTCCTTATTATCACATAACAAGGACACACGTTGAGTAATGGTCAATCCCAATTCTCGCGACAGTCCAATGATCCAAGTTACTTCAGCTATTGTTGTTGCCATGCTCCTGTATTCAGCTTCTGCAGAGCTCCTGCTAATAGTGTGTTGTTTCTTGGACTTCCAAGAAATGAGTCCTTCTCCTTAATTGACAACATATCCAGTGACTAACCTATTTGTGTTAGGACAAGAGGCCCAATGTGAATCACAATAGGCAGTCAGACTGGTGATATGTTCAACTGGCAGCAACACACCCAATCTAGGACACCATTTGAGATATCTAACCACTCCAAAGCTGCCTTAAAATGTGATTGTTTAGGTCTTTGCATGAACTGGCTCAAGCTCTAAACTACAAAGCTAATATCTGGCATAGTAATAGTAAGATAAAGAAGCTTTCCAGCCAATTATTGAAAAGCAGTGGCCTCTTCAAGTTCTGGATCATTTGTATTTCCCACATGAGTATCATATTCAATAGTGGTCAACTTTTGATTTAGCTCCAGAGGTGTTCTAGCAGGTTTACATCCACATAACCCTACTTGAGAAATAAGCTCTAAAACATATTATCTTTGATTAAGCAATGTTCCCTTCTTTGATCTCACAACCTCAATTCCAAGAAAGTATCTGAACTCCCCTAGATCCTTTACTTTGAATCGATTGTGTAAAGTAATTTTTGCATTTTCTATTAATGTGGAATGACTACGAGTAATGAGTAAATAATCCACATATATGAGAATCACCACTAAACCATCTCCTTGTCTCTTGGTAAACAAGGAATGATCAAATCCACTCTTTATCCACTCTCTATTAAAGTTTCAGTAAGCTTAAGGTTCCATTGCCTGGAAGCTTGTTTGAGGCCATACAAGGATTTGAGAAGTTTGTATACCTTGGTCTCCCCCTATGACGACCCAAAGGGTCATCACCTATTTCCTCATCCACTCCGCGCTTCCGAGGTCTTGAAAACCTCATTATTACTTGCCTCGATTTGCGTGTACAGTTCGGGCGAATAGCCGGAAGGCTTAAATATGAATTCTATGTGAAAAATGATGAATTTTGATATTAATATGATTAAAGTTGACTTTGGTCAAAATTTTGGGTAAACGGACCCGGACCCAAGATTGGACGGTCCCGAAAGGTGCGTAGACAAATATGGGACTCGGGTATGTGCTCGTAGTCGAATTCTGAGGTCTAGAGCATAAGGAAAGAATTTTTCTGTGAAATTTTTTTCGGAAATTATTAATGAAAAAGGAAATGAAAATTGATTAAAAGACTGTGGTATCGGGCCCGGCTCGTATTTTGTTTTCGACGCCCGGTACAAGTCTTATATATTGTTTAAGCGCTTTCTGTAAAGTTTGGTCGAAATCGGACGTCGTTTGACGTGTTTCGGACTATAAGTTCCAAATTTGAAAGTTTATGAAGTTTAGAAGAGAATAATGTATTTTGAGGCTTGATTATATGTATATGATGTTATTTTGGCGATTTGATCGCACGATTAAATTCGTACAATGTTTTTGAGGTTGAGTGCATGTTTGGTTTGGAGCCCCGAGGGCTCGGGTAGGTTTTGGATAAGCATCGGATTGCATTTTCTCATTTTTGAAAATCTAGTATTCCTCAGTTCTAGTATCTTCACATTTGCAATGAAGTACTCGCAAATGCGAATTCGCAAATGCGGCAACTTGATCACAAATGCGAGAAATGGGATTTCTGGGAAGGATCGCAAATGCGAAGGAGAACTTTGCAAATGCGAAGGGCCAGGGATCGCAAATGCGAGGCCCTCTTCGCAAATGAGAAAATCCCAACTTTGCCCTGGCTTCGCAAATGCGAACCCCTGTTCGCAATTGCGACATCAGAGACTCAACAAATTTTATACTTAGTCGAATTTTCATCACTTTTCACCATTCTTTCAAAACCCAAACACCATAGGCAATTTTTCAAGAGAAAACATCATCCTAAATCACTTGTAAGTTGATTTTTACTCAATTCTTTCAATCTTTAACATCATTAAACATGTTTTCCACTTGAAATCAAAGATTTTCAAGGGTGAAAATTGGGGTTTTCGGTAGAACCTAGGTTTTCTATAAATTGGGGAGTTGAACCTCGATTTCATATCTCATTTTAAAATAAATTATATATTTGAGTTCGTCGGGGAATGTGTAACCGGATTTTGGTTTGAACCTCGGGTTTTGACCACGTGGGCCGGGGGAGATTTTGGAATTTTTGGGAAAAACTTGGGAAATTCATTCTTATGCATTCAAATTGATTCATATAGTGTTTATTATAGTAATTTAGCAATTTATGATTAGATTCGAGCGAATTGGAGGTGGAACGGCGAGGTAAAGCGATAGTAGAGGATTAAGTGGATTTCAAGGCTTTGAGGTAAGTGTTTGGTTTAACCCCAGCTCGAGGGAATAGGAGTTGAGTCTTTTTGCTAATTGCTATGTGATCGAGTACGATGTATAGGCATGGTGACGAGTATCTATACATTGGTTTCTAGCATGACCGCGAGTCCTTATAAAATAATCATTATGAATTGGTTGTGAATTCCGTGCTTATTGGAGGATTCTATATGTTGTGAATAATATGTGAACGGTGATATGATTATTTGATATCTAGAAGCATTGGCTCGAATTGTGATATAAATATTGAAAGTATATGAAATGACTTGATTTTTGGGAGCGTTGGCTCAAAATGTTAGAGTGGACTATAACAGAAGAAAAGTAAGAAAGAGAAAGCGTTGTGATTATTCCCTTGTCGGGATGTTTGGTTGAACTTGTTGGATTCTCTCCTTTGCCGGGATCTCATCAAATATTTGCTTATTTTTATGCCCCTTAATTGTGACTGTTGTTTGGGGAGTCAGACTGTTGAATGATATGGTTCGGGTTGCGCGCCCCAACAATGATATTGAGGATCGGGTTGCATGCCGCAACAATAACATACAAGGACCGGGTTGCGCGCCGCAACAATGATACATGATGAATGATATTGGTCGGGTTGCACCCCGCAACAGTGGTATTTATGGATCGGGTTGCACGCCGCAACACTTATCGATAACATGTGTTTATATTGGGTATTGATTCCTTGTTCATTGTGAATCTAAGCTTCCTTAGTTTGTTACTCGGGATTACTGTTACTATTGTTATCTCCGCATAGCATGTTTCCCCCTCCCATATTATTAGTTGTTTGGTATTTTGTTTCCATTGTATATTTATAACTGCATAGGTTTATGTGGTATCCGGTCTAGCCTCGTCACTACTTCGCCGGGGTTAGGCTAGACACTTACCAGCACATGGGGTCGGTTGTGGTGATGCTATACTTCTGTGCTTTTTTGCACAGGTCCAGGTTTTTAGGAGTAGCAGCAGCATTAGTGCGGGAGTAGGCTTCCATTTTACGAGACCGAGGTAGACTTGCAGGCGTTCGCAGGCCCGGCGTCTCTTCCTTATGTTCTCTTGTAGACTGTTGCCTCCTTGTTTTGAGACAGACAACTTTTATGTTTCTTTCAGACCTTTGTATTTAGTATATTCTTAGCGGTTCGTGAGTAATGTGACACCAAATCTTGGTAGAGGCTATTATTGACTAACCCGCATTTGATTCAGACTTATAAATTAAACTTCCGCTATTATTATCATTGCTATTATTATTATTATTATTGAATTCTGTATTTCTCGTTGATGCTATAAATTATTGATAGATTTGTTTATTGATGGAAAGGTAAATAAGTTGGCTTGCCTAGCTACCACGAGTAGGCGCCATCACGATTCAGATGGTGGGAAATCCGGCTCATGACACCCACTGATTGATGAACCCTTGAGGCATACTCATGTAGACCTCCTCATACAAATCTCCCTATAAAAAAGCATTTTTAACATCCATTTGGTAACGAGGTCACCCTTTGGAAGTGGCTATACTGATAACAAGTCTCACTGTCACCATTTTTGCAACTGGTGAGAATGTGTCATGATAGAAGTAGGCTATTTATTAAGTAGATACACATCAGCCTTAACACACTCTCCCCAAAATCTATTAGAAATTGAACTTTGGAACTTCAGAACTCTAGCTACTTCTAGAATGTATCTATGTTTCCTCTCTACCACCCCATTCTGTTGAGGTGTGTAGGGACAAGTACTCTGATGAACAATTCTTAATGAAGAAAGTAGTTCATTGCAATTGGAGTTGAAGAATTCAGTGCCATTGTCAGATCTCAATGTCTTCACATGTCCAAACTGATTTTTGACCATTGAAAAGAAATTCTTCAAGACAACTATTACCACTCTTTGATTGCAACAAACATATCAAAGTAAATCTACTGTAATCATCTACCACTGTAACAAAGTATTGTTTCCTATCATGAGTAGGTGCCCTATGAAGTTCCCATACATCTACATGAACAAGATGGAAACTACTAACAGTATTATTACTACTGGATGAAAATTTGAGCCTGCTTTGCTTAGCGAATGAGCATATATCCTAACTGTGTTGTACTATGCTGTCCAGTAAGTTCTTTAACTGGAGAATATGCTGCATTGCATTTGTTAAAGGATGCCCTAGTCTCATGTGCCAAAGAACTGAATTATTTGTATTGTTGGTAACCATTGCTGTTGTAGGCATTGATCACCTCCAGTATAGTCCACATGATTCCTTACCAATCCCCATCACCTTCCCATTGTAAAGACCCTGCAGCACACAGTAGTCAGGGAAGAACATTGCAACACAACATAGTTCCTTAGTCAATTTTAAAACTGATAATAAGTTGAACTTAAAGTCAGGAACGTTTAAAACATCCTTCAAAACTTGGTTGTCCAATATAGAAACATTTCCTGTATGAGTTATTTGACACTTATTCCCTGTTGGCACTTGCACTCCATTATCATTGTGTGCACTACAATACTTAATATCATTCATAATCTCCTTATGAAAGGTAATATGATGTAAAGCTTCTGAATCTAATATCCATTCATAGTCAAAAGAATTTGATAATAATGCATTTATACCTGCCATAAGTGAGTGACAGTCACCTGTGTCTTGTTTGTTCAGAAGCTTCAACAACTGCTTGTTTTGATCCTCTGTGAAGAAATTCCCTTGTGTGGACTGCATGCTTGGTGCATTCTCCTTTTCTGACATAGCAGAATTAGCATAAGGCTTGACTCATTGTATTGGTACTTTCTTCTTACTCTTGAAATCCGGAGGATATCCTATAATTTTATAACAATTCTCCTTCAGGTGACCCTTATACCCATACAAATCACAAAACAAGCCTGACCTTTTTGCCTTAAATCCCTGATTTAATGTCTGATTCTTTCCAGCAAGCATAGTTAAAGCATTATTATTAGGATCCCCTACTCCAAGAGTTCTCTGACTCTCTTATTGTATGACCATGGCATATGCCTGATTAACTGTCAAAATAAGTGTTTTGAGTAACACATGACTTCTCACATGACTATAGCTTTTATTCAGACCATCTAAAAGCTGTAAAAGTCTTAGATTTATGAATTGTTCAATAAAAGGCCTCGTCGCCTCACAATCACATCCAGATCCCGCCACTAACAAATCCATTTCATCCCACAGATCTTTTATTTTTGTATAATAAAAGGTGACTGAGTCAGTACCTTGAGTTAACGACCCTATCATCTTCCACATTCGATAAGTTTGAGTTAGATTCGATTTATCAAATCATTCCTTAAATTCTCCCCAAACTTTTGATGCATTTGATGCATAAATGATACTAGGCTGCAATTCGACTAACACTGTTTTTCTGATCCATGACAGCACTACAGCGTTACACCTCTCCCATTGATTTGCCAATTCACCTTTGAAAGAGCTTTTTGCATAGGTTCCTTCTATGAAACCTAATTTGTTTTTCACCAACAATGCCGTTTGCATAACTCGACTCCACATACCATAATTTTCTGGACTCGTGTGTTTTATGCCGATTAACGCTACATCAGGCGTGTCTGATTCTCTCAAGTACAAAGGATGATTTTGATCAATTAGAGAAACTTCAATCACTGGTTCTCCCATTGAAGCAGTTTCAGCAATGGCTTCCTACTGGAATTTTGAAGAATTTTGTCCTAAATTTAGATCGATTGCTCTTATACCATGATAGAATCTGAGATTTAGTGTCATGAACTTGGATTCATACTCATGCAGCTGAAAAATTGAAGGATCAAGCAAGGTTATAGAGAGAAGGAAGAGAAGAAAATGAAGCTCTATATTAATCGATTGAATCTCTAAAATGTCCAGTGTTTTACTAATATAATCACTTTCACGGCGGTTAGTGGAGAGAGCCTCTGAAATGACAAAAATATCCCCGCTCTATATTCTACACTATACACTAAACTACCCTTCTCTGAATAGTTATTATCCATTCTTATCCTTAACTTCAACTATAATAATATCTAAGGTGATGTTTAAGCTTCAAAATCAAAACCCATTGCACTGCAATTTACGATGCCAACAGACAAATAATGATGCCAGAATATTCTTTTACAATTGAATTTCACCCGATCACCAATTTAGCCAAGCAATCACTCAAAATCATAATACACACAAACGTAAATGAGGCAGTTTTATGCATATTATTCGTCAACATCAATATCAAATGATTACTAGAAAAATTCATTTTAAGGAGATATTTAAATTAGGTTTGAATTTCCTAGCATTTTAAGCCAAATTATAATCCAAGATAAATTCACATAATGTAAGCCCAATAATAAAAGAATTGGATAACCCAGTTTTTTGTTCGACAATTCACTTTCATACGATTACTTAAGAAAATAAAACAAAAAGAATATCCAGCAAATGCATCACACAGACACGTAAAAGAAGCAATGTTACGCATATTATGAATCAAAATGAAAATAGAAAAGAATTTTGAGATCATTGGTTCGAATTTTGTATCGTTGTTAGGAGTAAAATCAACAGAATTTCAAACATGAAAACTCAAAAAATAACATAAAAAGAAGCAAAAAATTATCAAATTAAAGAGAGCTTTAACTTTGAGCAATGGCAAAGAGAACGCAAGAATAGGAGAGAAAGGGTCGTGTTAGACGAAGAAATGGAGTCTGACATTCTGAATAAAGCAAAGACCCGTACCATGTATATGTTGTAGTGTGCAAATTTGCCGTCAAACACTTTTTTAAGATTTATAAAACATTGTATATTAAGATTAAGACATAAGATTAACAGCTTGTTTGGATGGTTCTTACCCGTCATATTGTATCGTATTGTCACTTTAAATATAATATTTGTTTTGATTGTTACTTAAATTTCATTGTATTATATTATTAAATACCCACTTTATAAAATGACGGATTTGATGTGGTGGCGTAGTTTTCCTTGTTTTTCCCTCTCATATTGCCCTTTCTTATTATTAAATAATCATATTTTATCATTTTTTCTACTTTTTTATACAATAATTCTATTCCATATCGTATTTTTCTTAGTATGTTGCATGTTTATTCTTCATAGTGTTGGTGAGTGACATCATGAAACAACGACAAACGATACAATCTATCCAAACATTGTATTCATCAAACAATACAATGAAATACGATACGATACATTATGAAATAATATGTAACAACAATCCAAACAAGCTGTAAGATATTAATATATAAGATGTATATAGAGATCTGAATCTTAATTATTCAGATTTTATATATTAGTGTATTTTTTTAAAGTGTGAATCTTAATTATTTAGAACTTAATCATTAATTGCATGTTTTTTAACTTCACAATCACTTAATTTATATGAATAGATCTGTATGATTAATATATTATAACAAAAATTTAATTTCATTAGGATTCTATCATCGACAATAATTACTAACTGCCGCCACTGCTTACCATTATCAATTACCACCACCACCATTATTGTCACGGCCTAAAGGGTCATCACCTATTTTCTCATCCACTTCGTGCTTCCAAAGTCTTGAAAACATCATTATTACTTACCTCGATTTGCGTGCGCAGTCCGGACGTGTAGCTGGAAGGCTTAAATATGAATTCTATGTGAAAAATGATGAATTTTGATATTAATATGATTAAAGTTGACTTTGGTCAACATTTTGGGTAAACGGACTCGGACCCAAGATTGAACGGTCCCGGAAGGTGCGTAGACAAATATGGGATTCGGCTATGTGCCCGGAGTCGAATTCCGAGGTCTAGAGCTTGAGGAATGAATTTTTCTGTGAAATTTTTTTCGAAAATTATTAATGAATAAGGAAATGAAAATTGATTAAAAGACTGTGGTATCGGGCTTGTATTTTGGTTCCGACACTCGGCAAGTCTTATATATGGTTTAAGTGCTTTCTATAAAGTTTGGTTGAAAACGGACGTCGTTTGACGTGTTTCGGACTTGAAATGGAAATTTTATGTTTTATGAAAACTTGGAAGGAATTATGAATTTTGAGGTTTAATTCGTTGTATATGATGTTATTTTGGTGATTTGATCGCACGAGTAAGTCTGTACGATATTTTTGAGGTTGTGTGCATGTTTGATTTTGAGTCCCGGGGGCTCGGTGAGTTTTGAATAGGCATCGGATTGCATTTTCTATTTTTTTGAAAATCTGGTATGCTGGCTTCTATGATCTTCGCAAATGCGAAGGGAGGACTCTCAGTTGCGAGCTCGCAAATGCGAGCATTGCTTTGCAATTGCGATGTCTGGGTAACTTGGGCACTATCGCAAATGCGAAAGTCCCCAGGCCTGCCTACTTTCACAAATGCGAAGTTCCCCATCGCAATTGCGACGTGATGGGCTCGCAAATGCGAGACCATGTTCGCAAATGCGAAGGTCTCGTTCATGGCTTGGCTTCGTAAATGCGAAGCAGAGTTTGCAATTCCCACTTTTTGGTCGGGGTTTGCAATTGCGAACCCCTGTTCGCAATTGCGTCATTAGAGACTCAGCAAATTTTATACTTAGTCGAATTTTCATCACTTTTCACCATTCTTTCAAAACCCAAACACCATAGGCAATTTTTCAAGAGCAAACTTCATCCCAAATCACTTGTAAGTTGATTTTTACTCAATTCTTTCAATATTTAACATCATTAAACATGTTATCCACTTAAAATCAAGGATTTTCATGGGTGAAATTGGGGGTTTTGAGTAGAACCTAGGTTTTCTAGAAATTAGAAAGTTGGATCTCGATTTGAGGTCTGATTTTAAAACAAATTATATATTTGAGTTCGTGGAGGGGTAACCGGGTTTTGGTTCGAACCTTGGGTTTTGACCACATGGGCCCGGGGGCGATTTTGAAATTTTGGGGAAAAACTTGGAAAATTCATTCTTATGCATTCAAATTGATTCATATAGTGTTTATTAATGTAATTGAGCAATTTGTGATTAAATTCGAGCGAATTAAAGGTGGAACCGCGAGGTAAAGCGATAGTTGAGGATTAAGTGGATTTCAAGGCTTTGAGGCAAGTGTTTGGTTTAACCCTAGCTTGAAGGAATAAGAGTTGAGTCTTGTTCCTAATTGCTATGTGATCGAGCATGATGTATAGGCATGGTGACGAGTATCTATACATTGGTGTCTAGCATGACCGTGTGTCCTTATAAAATGATTATCATGAATTGGTTGTGAATTCCGTGCTTATTGGAGGATTCTATATGTTGTTAATAATATGTGAACGGTGATACGATTATTTGATACCTAGAAGCATTGGCTCAAATTGTGATACAAATACTGAAAGTATATGAAATGACTTAATAGGTAGAGTGGACTATAACAGAAGAAAAGTAAGATAGAGTGAACTTGTTGGATTCTCTCCCTTGCCGGGATCTCGTCAAATATTTGCTTATTTTTATGCCCCTTAATTGTGACTGTTGTTTGGGGAGTCAGACTGTTGAATGATATGATTCGGGTTGTGTGCCCCAACAATGATATTAAGGATCGGGTTGCACGCCGCAACAATAACATATGAGGATCGGGTTGCGCGCCGCAATAATGATACATGATGAATGATATTGGTCGGGTTGCACGGCGCAACGGTAGTATTTTTGGATCGGGTTGCATGCCTAAACAATGGTAATTACGGACCGGGTTGCACGCCGCAACAGTGGTATTTGTGGATTGGGTTGCACGCCACAATAATGGTAATTATGGACCGGGTTGCATGCCGCAACACTTACTGATATCATGCGTTTATATTGAGTATTGATTCCTTGTTCATTGTGAATCTAAGCTTCCTTAGTTTGTTACTCGGGATTACTGTTACTATTGTTATCTCCCCATAGCATGTTCCCCCCCCCATATTGTTAGTTATTTGGTATTTCATTTCCGTTGTATATTTATAACTGCACAGGTTTATGTGATATCCGGTCTAGCCTCGTCACTATTTCGCCGGGTTTAGGCTAGACACTTACCAGCACATGGGGTCGGTTGTGCTGATGCTATACTTCTGTGCATTTTTGCATAGGTCCAGGTTTTGAGGAGCAGCAACAGCATTAGTGCGGGAGTAGGCTTCCATTTTACGAGACCAAGGTAGACTTGCGGGCGTCCGCAGACCCGGCATCTCTTCCTTATGTTCTCTTTTAGACTATTGCCTCCTTGTTTCGAGACAGACAGCTTTTATGTTTCTTTCAAACCTTTGTATTTAGTATATTCTTAGTGGTTCGTGAGTAATGTGACGCCAAATCTTGGGTAGAGTCTATTATTGATTATCCCGTATTTGATTCAGACTTATAAATTAAACTTCCACTATTATTATTATCATCATTATTATTATTATTATTATTATTATTATTATTATTATTATTATTATTATTATTATTATTGAATTTTATATTTTTTTTATTGATTATATAAATTATTGACAGATTTCTTTATTAATAAAAAGGTAAATAAGTTGTCTTGCCTAGCTACCATGAGTAGGCGCCATCACGATCCCGATGGTGGGAAATTTGGGTCGTGACAATTATTCTCAACCATAGTTTAAGCCACCACTATCACCCTCACCACCATCATTCTCAACCATAACTACACACTCACCCACCTCAACTACCACAACCAATCACCCCATCACCATTTATAACTGTCGTCGGCAACACTCACCATTATAAACTACCACAAGCCACAATCACATTTTTCAATAAAAACTATGGTAAATTGTTCAATCCCTCTACTATGGTAAATTGTTCAAAATTATACCTATTATACTATTGGGCCATAAAAATTTCTGTCGTCTTACTATTCTAACAAATCAGCCCTTAGTAAGACGAGGGTGCCACGTGGAATCCATCTATGCCCTTTTTACATCTGGGCACATATGAGACGACCCGCTCCATGAAACCCACCAAATTCATAATGGGCAATCCGCCATTTATAGACTAAATAATACCCAATTCTAATAATTGCGTTGCGGAAGTAATCTATTCAGGTAATCTAATTTACTATGGTGATTTTAGTTTCCATTTTTTAAGACGAGAACTTTCAGATTTCAAATTCAAAAAAAAAAATCTGAGTTTGTTGGTTACCTATTGTTAGAATCGTTTGGAAAAATCATTTGTTGTGATTAAGTGATAAAAAGAAGCAGAAGATGGGAACGATGATGTATCAATTGGACACCGGATTTAAAATTTTGGAAGAGATGAGCTGTCTGTGTTTCTTTTTGAAAGTATTTTTTAGAACATTGTTAGAAATCTGGTACGTGAAGCAAGAGCTAAAAACTTCATTGATGAAAGCTCTGAAGCTTAGCTCGAAAATTGGGTTTTCGAAAATGTGAACTATTCCTAATTGGTGTTATTGTGTTTTGTTAGGGATCTCTTGGGGGAGCTAAATCTCAAATTATAAAAAATTTGGTGAATATTCAAAGAAGTTGGGTTGGAAATATTTAGCAAATATCAATAAAGATGAAGAATAATGCTGGTTTTCTATATTTTTTAGTTATGTCTCTCTTTTTGCCTTTAGGTTACGGGTCTTAACTTGGGTGGGTCAGTATTGAGTGGGTTTTTTTAAATTGAGGGTGGGACATTTAATGAGGAGATGCCACGTGGCACCTCAGTCTAACTAAGGGCATATTTGTTAGGATAATAAGACTGTAGTGACTTTTATGGCCAAATAGTACAACGGGGGATAATTTTAAATAATTTACCATAGTAGAGGGATATATCAGACCCTTTTACGTATTAGCTATCACCACCACCCACCATCACCTTCCTCAATCACAACCTAACCATCACCATCCATCATTATTAACTATCATCACCACCCCACTACCATCCTCAACCATAATCGTTATCACTATCAATCACTACTAGCTACTATCCAGAACCACCATCATCAACCAAAACTACTGCCTCGGTTAGATTAATAAGTATTTTATTTGAATTTTATATTTATTAATTTTTAAATAAAAATAAGTTTGATATATTCAGATATTAGAAATTTTACCTCCTATGGCAAAGGTATACACCCTATTTATTATAAATCAAAATTTATTTAAAATATTATTTTCTATAGCTAACTTTTATATTTTATAGTAAAATAAGTATTTATGGTATATACTACCATTGAGTCATGAAATACGCTATTTGTGTTTTCCTCTATCTTAGACAACTGGAGATATCTATTTTTAAGGTGATTGTCGTTATTGTATTCATGAATACATGGTGCGAATATATATATGAATACATGCACATGCAACTGGACTGCCTTGATTTTAAATATTTTTTACTACTGTATTTATAAATACAATAGCGCAAATACATGTGAATACATGCACGTACAACTAGAGTGCATTGATTTTAGGTGCTTTTTTATTGTTGTATTCTGTAACGACCCAGCCAATTATTTTGAGAATTTATGACACGATCCCCTATTAACTGCTTCTCTCGTACCTTTTACTACTAATGTGATTTGCCAGGATGATTTGTTTGGAGTTTTAGAGTGTTTTGGGACACTTAGTCCGTAAATAAGAGCTTAAGTCCAAAAATTTCGATCGTGGTCGGAACAGTATAAAGGTGGCTTCGAAATAGAGTTTCGTCGATTTCGTTAGCTCCATTGCATGATTTTGTACTTAGGGACGTGTTTGAATTGTGTTTTGGAGGTCCATATCTCATTTAGGCTTGAAATGGCAAAAGTTAAATTTTTATTAGCTTTGGGCCGGTAGTGGAATTTTTGATAGCGGGGTCGGAATCCAGTTCCGGAAGTTGGAGTAGGTCCGTAATGACTTGTGTGCAAAATTAGGGTCAATCGAATGTGGTTTGATAGGTTTCGGCATCAGCTGTAGAATTTTTAAGTTACAAATTCATTAGGTATGGATCAGAGGATGAATTTTGTTTTTAACGTTGATTGATGTAATTTGAGGGATCGACTAAGTTCGAATAGTGTTTTATGATTGGTTGGAATGCTTGGTTGAGGTCTCGGAGGCCTCGAGTGTGTTTCGGATGCTCAACGGATAAAAACTTTAGACTTAGAGGATTTTCAGGTGTGTTGGTTCTGGTGTTTTCGCACTTGCGGTAGGGAACCGCAGGTGAGGGCCCGCATATGCAGACGACCAAGTGTAGGAGCAAATTTTGGGAGGAAGTCTAGGGTCGCAGGTGCAAGGGATGGAAGAGAAGGACCGGTCTGGGACCGTAGGGAAGGATGAGGATCTGTAGGTGCACACCTGCAATAGAAATTATGTAGGTCGCAAAAGCGGAAATCGCTAGGCAGAAAAGGGGATTTCGAGGGTTTGAAATTCATAGCACAAAAATTCGATTTGGAGCTCAGTGGAAGGAGATCTTTTGAGGGATTTTGAAGGGGAGCTGTTGGTTAAATCCTAACTCGATTCTGTTCATATTACTTTAATCTATTGTTGTATTCTTCATTTAATAAGAGGATTTGAGTGAGGAAGTTGGGAAATTGGGGGAAAAGTTCTCCAACCAAAAATCTAAAATTTGAGTGGGATCTAGGTGTTGGATTTTGATGATTTTTGCATGAGTGATCTCGTGAGTGAATGTGTGTTCATAATTTGTAACTTTTACCTTTCGAGACGTGGTCCTGGGGAGGATTTTTGGGTGTTTTTTAATTTTCTTGCCTTAACTTTTATTTCATTAGCTAAATTAGTTGCTTGTAGCTATATTTACGTTATGTAATTGATGTGATTAGATTTGGGCCATTCGGAGTTGGATACTCATAGCAGGAGCGTGATTTCGGATTGATTTGAGCTTGGTTCGAGGTAAGTGACTTGCCTAACCTTGTGTATGGGGAACTCCCCTTAGGATTTGGCACTGCTTGATATATGAGCACTATGTATGTGAGGTGAATATCTGTTTTTCCTTTAATTGAACAACACTAGTATATGTAACTATCCTATTTAGCTTAGGAAAGCATGCCTACGTGCCTTAACTGTCTTAACTGCCTATCTGAACTCCGTGCAGCATGCTTAGTGAAAATTACCTGTCTTTTTTTATATGAACTTTGTCTGAACTATAGAATTCCCAATTGAAATTGTTGTTTAAGTTGATTGAGTTTCTTTATTACTTTGGGACTATGGAATGTTATTCCGGGAAATCCCTCTACATGTATATGTTTGGGACTACAGGACGATATTCATTGAGATCCCCCTGTACTGTATATTTACTTTAGGAATATAGAACGGTATTCCGAGAGATCCCCCTGCACATTTACATTTGGGACTACGGGACGGTATCTCGGGAGATCCTCTGCTATTATCTCTGTGTACTGAGTTGTTATTTTTCTGTGATTTGACTCTTGTTAAATTTTTGTATTTATCTTTATTACGATATTTCACTCTGTATTATTTTGTTATATATATACCAGTAGGGCCCTGACCCGATCTCATCACTACTCGATCGAGGTTAGGCTCGGAAGTTACTGGGTACCACTGTGGTGTACGCATGCCCTTTCCTGCATATGTTTTTCGTGTGCAGATCTAGGTACCTCTTTTCAGCCATATTACCAGTGAGGCGAGATGACTGTAGAGACTTCGAGGTATATCTACCGCGTCCGCAGACCTAGGAGTCCCTATCTACTCTTCCTCAAGTTAAAGACTTCTTGTATTAGATTCTGGAGTGTGGGAGTATTGTGTTCTTCTTTAGCTTGTGACTTATGACATTTAGGGTTTTGGGAGAGTTATAAATACTGATCGGAAGTGGTTATTATATATGTCTAGGGGCATCTCATTTCCTTGTTTAAAATTTACTTTTAGTTGATAGTGTTCATGTTTTGTTCCTTTATCCGCAAATGTTAGGCTTACCTAGTCATAGGGCCTAGATACCATCACGACAGGTTCACGGAGGGAGAACTAGGGTCGATCAGATCCCAGAGGTTATACCGGTACAGCCTATAGCCCCAGCTCAGCCTGAGGGTAGGGCCGTAGTTTTAGAGGAGGAGCAGCGGAGGCTTGAGAGATACAAGAAGTACAACCCTCCTACATTCAGTGGTCTAGCATCATAGGATGCTCAGGGATTTCTGGAGGAGTTTCGCCGTATCCTCCGCACTATGGGCATAGCATAGTCGAGTGGCATTTCTTTCACTACCTTCCATTTTCGAGGGGTAGCCTATTAGTGGTGGCTTAGTTTTGAGTTAGACAGTCCGGTTGAGGTAGCTTCCCTTACATAGACTCAGCTCTTAGATATGTTTTTGAGGGGGCATGTCCCTCAGAGCCTTAGGGACACATGGTACTCGGAGTTTGAGCATTTGCGCTAGGGTACGATGACAATTTCAGAGTATGCTATCTGTTTCAGTTACTGGGCTAGGCATGCATCAGCCTTGGTTTCTACAGTTTGAATGAGGGTTCACTGATTTATTGAGGGGATAATTCCCAATATCAGGCCAACCATGGTCGGAAGTTAGAGATGGATATCGCGTATCAGCAGGTGTTGAGTATTGCTAGGAGAGTACAAGGCATGCTTGCTCAGGATAGGGAGGAGAGAGAGGCCAAGAGGTCTCGAGATTTCCCCAGCTGTAGTTCGTCATGGTAGGGTCTATGTGAGTCTCCCCATTCATTTATCTCTTCCAGTTGCCAATGGTATTCTAGCTTCTTCTAGACCTCAGGAGCCTTATTATGTACCACCAATATCTAATGTGCCTTATGCACGAGTGCTTTTAGTGGTTAGCCTAGCAGACCTGGCCCGCGCCTTTCACAACCGCCACGCCCTCCCAGAGCTTATTTTAAGTGTAGCGACACTCACCATATGGCGAGGGATTGTCCCAGGATTAGGAGGGGTGCACCTCCACAGACTTCTTAGCCACAGTGTGCTCCACAAGGTTCCTAGGCTATGATTACATCGCCAGCTGCCACCCACCTACTCAGCCAACTAGAGGTAAAGTTTGGGGAGGTAGAGATTGCCCTAGATAGGGAGGCCAAGCCAAATACTATGCCCTTCCTGTCCGTACAGATCAGGAGATTCTCTTGTTGTGGACCGCATTTATTGGTCGTGTTTGATTGCTCTTAGTGGTTTTGAGACCAGAGCCGATTTATTATTGCTCAACATTGTAGATTTTGATGTTATCTTAGGAATGAACTGGTTGTCGCCCCATTATGCTATTCTTGTTTATCACTCCAAGAACGTGACATTCGCTATGCCAGGTTTACCGCGATTAGAGTGGAAGGGTACTTTAGATTACACTCCCAATAGTGTTATTTCATTTCATAAAGCTCAGCAAATAGTTGAGAAAGGGTGTGACATGAATCTAGCTTATGTGAGAGATGTCAGTATTGATACCTCTACAGTTGATTCAGTCCCAGTGGTGAGGGATTTTCTTAATGTGCTTCCAGCTGATCTTCCTGGCATGGTGCCCAACAAAGATATTGACTTTGGCATTGATTTGTTGCCGGGCACTCAGACCATCTCTATTCCTCCTTATCGTATAGCTCCTTCTGAGTTGAAGGAGTTGAAGGAACATTTACAAGAATTGATTCATAAGAGCTTTATTCGGCCCAGTGTGTCACCTTGGGGCGCTTCTGTCTTGTTCATGAAGAAAAAAGATGATTCTATGAGTATGTGCATTGATTATCGCCATTTGAACAAAGTTACAGGGAAGAACTGATATCCTTTGCCTTGTATTGATGACATGTTTGATCAGTTACAAGGTGCTCGAGTGTTTTCCAAAATTGATTAGCGTTCAGGCTATCATCAGTTGAAAATTCGGGAGCTAGATATTCCGAGGACTGCTTTCTGGACTCTGTATGGTCATCACGAATTCCTTATTATTTCATTTGGGCTGACCAACGCCCCAACAACATTTATGCATTTGATGCACAGTGTATTCCGACCCTATCTTGACTCGTTCGTCATCTTCTTTATTCATGACATTCTGGTGTACTCCCGGAGTCAGGAAGATCATGTGCAGCACCTGAGGATAGTGCATAGGTCCTTGAGAGAAAAGAAATTATATGCAAAGTTCTCAAAATGCAAGTTTTGGTTAGATTCAGTGGCATTCTTGGGTCATATGGTATCTAGTGAAGGGATAAAGGTGGATCCGAAGAAAGTGGAAGCAGTGCAGAGTTGTCCCAGACCATAGTCAGCTATAGAGATTCGGAGTTTTCTTGGTTTGGCGGGTTATTATCGTCGATTTGTTGAGGGTATCTCATCTATTGCAACACCTATGACAAGGCTGGCCCAGAAGGGTGCTCAGTTCAGGTGGACGGAAGAGTGTAAGGAGATCTTTCAAAAGCTCAAGATAGCTTTGAATATAGCCCAATATTGATATTGCCTACACGTTCGGGGTCTTATACAGTCTATTGGGATGTGTCCTGAGTTGGCCTGATGGCGGACTTGATGCAAGACTATAGGGTGACTGCCTACGCGTCCAGACAGCTGAAGGTTCATGAAATGAACTATTCTGTCCACGGCCTTGAGTTAACTGTTATTGTTCATGCCTTGAAGATTTGGAGGTACTATTTGTACGGTGTCCCTTGTGAGATCTATATTGATCACCGATGGATGTATCATACATGTATAATGCATGTGCAATATGTGTATACTTGTGTATAATCAATGTATACCAGCTAAAAAAAGTAAACAATGAATTTGACCAGCTATTTTTCTAATAATCCAAAATAAATAATAGTATTACAATATGTGTGTGATAAGTAACATAAAATTTGAACGACATAGGAAAAAAAATAAAGACGTGAAATACCAACAGAAACTAATGCAGCCAATTGGGTGGATAAGGCAAAAATATAAAAAATTAATAAGTCATGGGCGGATTCGAAACAATGATATAGAACCTCATAAGAAGAGTTTAATGAGAGATTACAAATCATAAAGACAAAATCCT
>MU711437.1:3506-43306 GCA_026770625.1 Nicotiana glauca | reverse complement strand
GGAAGGAGATGGGTCTTCTGGTATTAGTTTAGATCCAAGAAAATGGAAGCATGCTACTCATTGGAACTTTTTCGTTGAGGCTGCTTGGGTGAGAACCACCAAATTAAAAAAAGTTAAAAAAAAACTTAGTTCCCTAGCGGAAAGTAAAAGAAAACAAAATTGAAATGTGGTTCTGAACAATAATTAAGAAAATTTATTGTAGCTAAGAAACCACTTTGTTTCCTATGGACAAAATTGTTAGTTTTTAAGAGGAATGACTTCCATTAATTAACTTTTGAGTTAGCAGTCTAGTTTGGTCATTCAATTTTTGAAGGATATTTTAGTAAAATAACTTGATTCAAAAATCTTCATGCTTGTAATATAGTATAATTTCTCAATAAATTTTTTTTCTAATTCTATCACACAACGCATCCACATCGGTAGAAAACTTGCCTTACATTTCTAAACGAATACCAGAAGACCCATCTCCTTCCTCAGCCTCTGCAGTAAAGTTCTCATTAGCATAAGAGTTGAATTCTAGGTAGAAGAATGTCGTCAGATAAAATTATGTATAGCCATGGTAATTGTGACACGGTGATTCTGAGTGTCAAACTTGCAAGATAGTACATTTTAAATATGTAAAAAATTCTTATTTTGGCAAAAACATAGTTCAGTATGCTTAAGTTAAAATTAAAAAATAGTAACTAACTATTAAAACATATAATGCATAATCTAACTTTAAAAAAAAATTTAAAATTAAAAAAAGCCAATCATTACCTAACATAACTAACTTTCTCCTATATTGCCAAGTGATCTATTGTGAGACTGTCACTGGGCTTAATGTGAAGTCTTTTGTTAAAAATAAAAAATAAAATAATATATAGATTATGAGATGCAATTATAAATTTATTACCTATTTGTAGGTAATTTTCACAAATTAGATTTGATAAATATTTTAAAAATTAAGAAATTAATAGCCTATAACAGAAAAAATTATAAATATTTATTGTAGGAACAGAAAAGATAATCCAAAAAAGATATAAATAATTTGCTTTAGTGTTCAAAAATAAGAAGATAATTTAAAAATTTACAATACATTACACAAAGAATAAATCAAAAACAAGAAAAGTTAAAAAAAGAATTTGAAAAGTTACAATATAGTCATATATAAATATATATCTAATTTTAAAAAAATGGTATAAACTAGAAACAAAAAAGAAAAGAAAAAGCTTCAATAAACAAGGATAATTTTAAAAAATATAAATTTATGGCGAGGATAGTTTTGTTTTGAAAAAACTAATTTTTTGCTTATGCTTCGGCTTCTTGGAACAAGCTAGAGTTTTTTGCTTCTTCCAAATCGCAGAAAGACTACTTATGCTGCTGGCCGAAAGTACTTCTCCGTCTTGGCCAAACAGATTAATTAATTTTAAAAGTACTATTTTGGAACGAAGAGATTGACAAGGATGTCACACACCGTATCTGGACAGGGCAGATGAAATGAAGGCTAGCATCCGGCGTCCTGTGTGACAAGAATGTGGCACCAAAACTTAATGGCTAGTTCTACAAGGCGGTGATTAGACCGGCTATGCAGTATGGGGCAGAATGCAGGCCAGCCGATGGTAGGCAATAACTGCGTATTTTGGCCATTAATTGCTCTCTAGTTCGCTGCACTTTACTAGTATTTGAGCTTTAAATGATATTATTTTGCACTGCGTATGTGTTTTATGCTTTGTAGGAACGATTCCGAGTTACGATGAGGTTGTGGAGCTAATTCAAGCTATTTTGTAGCTTTGAAATCTAAGTAAAAGCCCATGGATTAAGTTGGGGTCGTGTTTGGGGATCAACGGATATTAGTGCACTTAACGAGAGAAACGAAGAATTGAGCAGGTAAGTCACCCAGGTGTGCGGGCGCACACTAGGCGCACAAGTAGAGCAGAACACTGTCTAAAGTGCGTGGCCATATGCGCGATC
Organism: Nicotiana glauca; assembly: GCA_026770625.1. Taxonomy (NCBI): domain Eukaryota; kingdom Viridiplantae; phylum Streptophyta; class Magnoliopsida; order Solanales; family Solanaceae; genus Nicotiana; species Nicotiana glauca. Next base: position 41,356 of record MU711437.1, on the reverse strand, counting down.
ACTTGCCAAAGTGTGCGGCCGTGCACGTTTAGTTTGGAAAACTTTCTCAAGCCTATTTTTGTAATTTTGGAGGCGACTCCTCTTGACCTATATGAAGCCCAACTCGTCTAAAAATAAAGTATTTTGGTTTTTAAGAGAATTTTGGGAAACAAGAAGGCTAGGGAGCAACGTGTCACGATCCCAGTTCGTCTTCCGTAAACTTTCGCGACGGCACCTAGTCTCTATGACTAGGTAAGCCTAACAAATGCGGAAAAAAAGAAATAATTGCAGAAAAAAAGTAATTAAAAACCGAGATAACAAGGTTAAATATTTTTTAGATGCCGCCTGACATATAAAAGTACAAGAATTCAATCAAATAATCCCAAAATCTGGAACCCCATAAATCACAAGCTAAAAGATTACATAATAAGCTCTAACTCCAGAAATCTCTACAACAAGGGAAATATAGAAAGGACTATACTAGTAATGAGAATGGAAAGGGACTCTTCGGTCTGCGGACGCGATAAATATACCTCGGAGTCTCTAGAAAGCACCTCGCCTCTATCGTGATAAGACTGAGTGGAAGTACCTGGATCTGCACATGAAAAACTTGCGCAAGAAGGGCATGAGTACACCATAGTGGTACACAGTAAGTGCCAAGCCTAACCTCGATCGAGTAGTGACGAGAAAGGTCAGGGCCCTACAGAGATTGAAGAAAATACATGATATATTAGTGTATAATAAGACAGTATACTTAAGTGCAACCGTAAGAAGTAACACAGGATAGAAGAACAGCAACAACTTAACAGAGACAAAATAATCACAGAAATAGATACAGCTCAACGCAGAGATAACTATAGACATGTGATTTTTGACCCTCCTCAAAATTTTACCCATTTTAGCGTGTAAATATTTAATTTAGGCTTATTATCGCTATTTCAATTAATTTTGACACATTTATTTTATTTTATTACAAGAAAATAAAAATTACAAAAAATAGTTTCATTAATATTTTGTAGTCATTTTTAATCTGAAAAATACCGAAAAGCATTTTGTTTCAATAGTCAGTCTTATTTTAAAAGTTATTTTACTTAAGCAGAATTAATTAATAAATGATATCGTATTTTAATCTCTTTCGTGGGGAAATAATAAAACTGGGCTCGAGCAACCCATTTTTGGGCCTAATTTTTGGAGCTAGCCCATAATTCCTAGGCCTATACCTCCTAACCTAAAAAATCTTATAAAACAATTGGACTCTAAAAGATATTTCATGAAATCCGTCGTTCCTCTTTAGACTATCAGCTGAAAGAATACAAAAAAAATTGGGAGCTAATTTCCTAAGACCTAGAGACCTATACAGATAAGAATCATCCGTTTCGGAAAAAAGGACCTAAGGCAAAAAATCTGAAAAAAAGCATTCTAACGCCTAGACTAGACCCCGCCGAATACAACAATATAGGACCCCCCTTCCCCTTGAGCCATCATCTTCTTCAGAAGTAAAACAACCAGAGCAAAAAACCAAAAGTCCCTAGCCCTAGAGACCTGAGATCATCCGATGTTTTTTAGAGAATCTAGAAAAAGTCACATTTTCTTCATCTTTCTCTCTAAGATGAATACAAAAAGACCCTAGGACCAAGATACAGATCCGCCGGTCTTCAGCCAAACCCACGACCCTGTAATGTACTAGAATTGTGGACAATTTAGAGACAGAAATGAAGTATTTTATTGATATAAGAATTCAATTACACTCAATTTGTACAATAGAATGTAATCTACAACTAGCTATTGAGCTCAAAGCAGCTACTCCAATGGTGAAAACCTGAAATGAAGGAAGAAGGAGAAAATGAGGAAGAAGGAGAATCGAGAGAGAAGAGGTAGAGAGAAAGAGGTTATGAGAAAATTACCAGAATCATTAGTTGTAACTGCTCCCCTTCCTTCTGTTATTTATTGTTGTTATTAACTAAATTGCAATTGGACTACTAAATGTAATTGGGCTACTGAATGTAATTGGGCTGGTCAGTAAGGCCCACTACCCTAACTAAACCCATATAGGTTTCTTCTCCTCTTCATATCCCTTCTCTAATTCCTTTCTAGAGTGTTCCGCCGCCTCAGACATAACATTCTCCACCCCTTCAAGACAGACCTTGTCCTCAAGGTCTCTGTTAAGCCACAAACTCAGGAAAATGATGTTTAATGTAGCCCCAATCTTCCCATGAAGCTTCTTCCTTGCCGAGGTTAGCCCATTGAATAAGCACCTTCACTTGAACCCCATTATCGATCTTGACCATCCTCCTCTCCAAGATAGCAATTAGTTGGATCAAGACTCGACCTTCAGCATCGCAAACGGGAGGCTGTAGCTGAGATGTCACTGCTGGGCCTATCCGCTTCTTCAACTGAGACCCATGGAAGATGGGATGAAGCTGAGATCCACTTGGGAGTTCCAATCGGTAAGCCACTGTACCAATCTTCTGTAGAATCTTGTAGGGACCATAATAGCGAGCACTTAACTTTACATTTTTGCGAACATCAATGGAAGATTGTCTGTAAGGTTGTAACTTAAGGTAAACTAGATCTCTTACTGTCAAGGACCTTTCTGACCTTATTTTATCTGCATAAAACTTCATCCTAGACTGAGCTTGAATGAGATTATCTTTGAGAATTTGTAGCATGTGCTGCCTCTGTGTTAAAGTGCCTGTTGCTAAATTGTGACCACTCTGGGGTAGGGACCCCAATGGTAATTTAGTCGGAGGGTGTCCATATAATGCCTCAAATGGTGTCGTCTTGATAGAAGTGTGGTAATTAGTATTGTACCACCACTCTGCAAGATGCAGCCATTTAGCCCATTGTTTAGGGTTGCCAAACACCATAGCTCGCAAATAGGTCTCTAAGCTCCTGTTGAGTCGCTCAGTCTGGACATCGGACTGTGGGTGATAGGCAGAAATCATGTTGAGTTTAGTGCCTAAAGACTTGAAGAGATACTACCCGAAATGGCTAGTGAAAATGGCATCTCTATCAGAGACAATAGTCTTGGGAAGTCCATGTAATCTGTATATCTCTCGCATAAACAATTCTGCTACATCTTGAGCTAAATATGGGTGTTTGATAGCTAAGAAGTGCCCATATTTTGTTAGCCTGTCTATAACCACCAATACAGCATTCTTCTGCCCCGAATTGGGTAAACCTTCAATAAAATCAAGGGATATGTCCTGCCAAGCCTGTTCAGGAATAGGTAAGGGTTGTAGTAACCCTGGGTAATGGTTGTGCTCATTCTTAATCCTTTGACAGATATCACACTCACTGACCCACTTAAAGATTTCTGATTTCATGTTTGGCCAATAGAACATTGATTTTATCCTTCTGTAAGTTCCTTGTTGACCTGAGTGTCCCCCTAAAGATGACTGATGTAAGGCTTCCAGTATCTGTTGCTTCAATTCCTTATTCTGCCCCACATAGATCTTTTGTTTGAATCTGATGATCCCTTGGTGTAGTGAGTAATCAGCCTTGCTATTAGGACTGACCACCAGCTCACTTAGAATCTGTAGAGCTATGGGATCATTCTCATAACTCTGAGAAACCTCCTGTAACCAAGTGGCTTGGGCTGTAGATAGAGCTAGTAAAGTAGAGTCTTCTTCTTGCCTTCTTGAAAGAGCATCTGCAACCTTGTTCTCCACACCCTTTTTGTATTGCACCTCATAATCCAGTCCTAACAATTTGGTTAGCCCTTTCTGCTGCAAGGCTGTAGTCACTTTTTTCTCTAGTAGGTACTTAAGACACTGATGATCTGTTTTGACAATGAAGTGTCCTCCTTGTAAGTAATGCCTCCATTTGTCTATAGCAGAAAGTACAGCTAGGTACTCCTTTTCATAGGTATAAAGTCCCCTGTGTTTCAGGGCTAAGGCCTTACTGAAATAGGCTATAGGTCTACCCCCTTGCATGAGTACAGCTCCCATACCTGTTGCACATGCATCAGTTTCAATAATGAAAGGTTTATTAAAATCAGCAAGAGCCAACACTTGAACAGTTGACATGGCTTGTTTTAGTTGTTGGAAAGCCTCTTCTGCTTCTGTACTCCACTGGAAAGAATTCTTCTTGAGAAGATTTGTCAGGGGTCTACTGATAACCCCATAGGACTTAACAAATCTCCTATAATAGCCAGTTAAGCCCAAAAATCCCCTTAAGGCTTTTACAGATTTAGGAACGGGCCAGTTAATCATTGCTTCAATCTTTGAAGAATCAGTAGTAACTCCTCTTCCTGAAATGATCTATCCTAGATACTCCACTTTATCTTTCCCAAAAGAACACTTGGACAATTTGGCATATAGTTGTTCCTTGTACAGTACCTCCAACACTTTTCTAAGATGTAATGCATGCACTTCTAATGAAGAACTGTAGACTAGAATATCATCAAAAAATACCAACACAAATTTCCTCAAAAAGGGTTTAAAAATGTGATTCATAAGACTTTGAAAGGTGGCAGGTGCATTAGTCAAGCCAAAGGGCATGACTTTAAACTCATAATGGCCTGAATGAGTCCTAAAAGCAGTCTTATAGATATCAGCTTCTCCCATTCTTATCTGGTGGTAACCAGCCCTTAGGTCAATTTTTGAGTAGATGCAGGCACCATGTAATTCATCCATTAAGTCATATACCAAAGGAATAGGAAATTTATCCTTTATAGTCATCTTGTTTAACTCCCTATAATCAATACAAAATCTCCAACTTCCATCTTTCTTTTTAACTAAAAGAACTGGGGAAGAGAAGGGAGAATGCCTAGGCTCTATAGTACCACTAGATAGCATTTCATTCAGTTGTTTCTCTATTTCATTTTTTTGAAAATAATTGTACCTGTAAGGTCTAATGATGACTGGAACTGCTTCAGGTTTAAGGGAAATGAAGTGATACTCCTTCCTTCTGGGAGGCAGTGCTTTTGGCTCAGCAAAGACCCTGGCAAGTTCTTCCAATACTGATTTAATCTCCTCAGGTATGGCTTCTGTTACTCTTTCCTCCTTGGATGTTAAAGTGAATAAGTATGCCCACAATACTTGACCTTTCTTCAGTAGTTGCTTTACTCCTGAAGCTGACATAGCTTGGAGACTTCCTTCTTCAGTATACCCTTTCAAATCCACCCTTTTTCCATTGACACTGACTTGCAGTCTGTACCCAATGAAGTCAAATAGTATGGGATTATGTTTTCTCATCCAATCCCCACCAAGTACTATATCACACCCTCCAATATCCAACAGCCTGAGTTTGTAATCAAATTCTACTCCCTGAACCTTCCATTTGAACTGGGGATAGTAATGATAGCTCATCAAATGACTACCATTGGCAGCAGTTACTCTCATAGGGGCAGCTTCCTTAATCACACACCCTAATTATTTAGCAATGTCACTAGCCATAAAGCTGTGGGTACTTCCACTGTCAGCTAGTATTATCAATCCTTGCTTCCCATACATTCCTTTAAGCTTGATTGTATTGGAGGTAACTGTACCTGATAAGGCATTTAAACTAATGGCCTCATCAATCACCTCTTCATAAGACTCCTCCAACTCTTTAATCTCTTCCAAACTGGATCCTTCTACCACTTCTTCTTGTTCAGTGATACCAGACAGGGTGTTAAGTTGCCTATTCTTGCACACATGACCTGGGAAGTATCTTTCCCCACACTTGTAACATTCTCATCTAGCTTTTCTAGCTTCAAACAACTTATTTCCAGACATAGGACTATTATAATTCCCCTCCTTTTGTCCTATACCTGAATTTTTTACCCCTCCTGCACTAAAATTAGTGCTGTACTGATTCCCTGGTCTACTACCACCCAGTTTTCCTTTTCTGTTCATTGAATCCAACAGTTCTTCCTTATGTCTAGCCTTTTCTACTGCTTGACTCAAGGAATAAGGATCTAACATTTTAACTATGTGTCTAATTTCCTCCTTAAGGCCTTCAACGAAGAATCCTAAGAAGAATTCCTCAGGTATAGTAGGGTGTTTGATCAACACCCAAGCCTTAAGATCTTCAAACTTTTCAAGATACTCGTTCACAGTCCCTAATTGCTCAATTCTTTTGAATTTTCCAAGTAAATTCAGGTTACTATTATCAGAATTATTAAATCTCTTGCAAATTTCCTCCACAAAATCAGTCCATCTTACCACTCCCCTACTCAATTGATATGAGAAATACCAAGATTCAGCTCTACCATTTAGATGCAATACAGCAGTTTCTAATTTGTGTTGTGGGTCTAATATGCCATTATAATGAAAATACCTTTCACATTTTCGCAGCCAAGATCTGGGGTCACCTTCCTCAAAGTAAGGGCAATCAACCTTGTTGCTGTTTATGTGAAATTTGCCGCTAGAATTCTCATGAAGATCCTTTCCCCTTACTCTACCAGATCCAGAACCGTGGATTTCTACTGGTGCACTTCCCAAGAGGCCATCCTTGTTGAGGAATAGCTTCTCCAACATCACATCCATTTTGTGACCTAGGGCATCCATTTTTGTTTCATTATTTTCCAATTTCTGATTTGTTTCAGTCATGTAATTCTGCAATTGCTGTTCTAACTTCTTCACACTTTCCTCTGTAACTTTAGCTCGAGTTTCTGTAATTGTCATGGTGCGAGGATCGGGCTCTGATACCAATTTGTAATGTACTAGAATTGTGGACAATTTAGAGACAGAAATGAAGTATTTTATTGATATATGAATTCAATTACAGTCAATTTATACAATAGAATGTAATCTACAACTAGCTATTGTGCTCAAAGCAACTGCTCCAATGGTGAAAACCTGAAATGAAGGAGGAAGGAGAAAATAAGAAAGAAGGAGAATCGAGAGAGAGAAAGAGGTTATGAGAAAATTACCAGAATCATTAGTTGTAACTGCTCCCCTTCCTTCTGTTATTTATTGTTGTTATTAACTAAATTGCAATTGGACTACTAAATGTAATTGGGCTACTGAATGTAATTGGGCTGGTCAGTAAGGCCCACTACCCTGACTAAACCCATATAGGTTTCTTCTCCTCTTCATATCCCTTCTCTAATTCCTTTCTAGAGTGTTCCGCCGCCTCAGACATAACAGAACCCTCTCCGTTTTGCTGCCAAGAAATAGTAGGACGCACACAGAAGATGGAACCAAATCTGACCGGATAAGTGTAATTCCGACGACTTGCCATTGAATCCGGTGAAACCGAGTTCGAACCCAGCGGTAAACCCAGTTCCAAAACTCCCTGAAACTGCACCAAATTAGCGTGAAAATCAGCTCGAAATCATTACCCAAATCCAGTCGAGTCGAATGAATTTGGGTCATCGATTCTTGTCTAGATGCCCAGTCCGTAGCTCGACTGAGAGTTTTGCTGTTTTAGAGCTTTTATGTGCATTGTATTTTCTCCAAAATTTCAACAATAGAAGTTCAGTTCGTCCATTTCTTCACTGGAAATTTATTCATGTCCTGTTACTAGCAAGTATAAAAGAATATACATCGTTGATTCATGGCATTCCAGCTTTTCTTTTATTGATTTCTGTCTCGATTGATGTGATTTGTCTCCTTATCTCAACGTTGAATAATGTTGAGTTATATGAGTTTCAATCTATATGAGTTCTAAAATGATTTATCATGCCATGTTGTGGCAGATTTAAGCTTAGACTTTGATGCTTGTGGAGTTTCTTTAGATGAAACCAAAATGATTTTCTCTTTATATGAATATGATGCTAAGCTGAAGGGGTAAAAGTAAGAGACACTCAATGGTATCTGTGTTGGGGGCTTGTATTGGAAAAATTGAGTTTGCATATTAAATAAGTATGAGGATGACATGTCAAGACACGTAGACTGATCCAAAAATTACAACTAGCCAAGAGGCACGAGTAGCAGTGGATACATGCAAAGGCAAAGGAAGAGGCATGGGCGATTATTCAAAAGATTTAGGGCCCGTACCTATTCAAGAACATTTAAGTTCAAGAATCAAGAAGAATCAAGGGAATGAATCTGACAACACATGAGAGTTCAAATATAGTATTTAATAAGCATTAAATGCTAAAAACGTTAGAAAATCTGTCTTAAATATAATGATTATGTAACGTAGCATTCAATGTTATTAATTGTCCATAATAGCCTTATTATGACAAAGGCAAGACACATATCCCCAAAATAGCTATAAAAGGGAGGGGGCTAAACAATTGTGAGGACACGAAACATTATCTGAATATACTTTGGTTTACTGGTTTTATTTTGATTATATTCTTGCTATTTGAATTGCTTTCTTTTATTCATTCTTGCGATTATCAGTAACCCGTGTTCTTCTAAATATAGATTTAGTCAAAATTCTATTTTTTGGTTTAACAAATTGGTTCTGTTACCGGGAATATGATAATCCGTTCTATTTTAGCTTAGTTTTTCTGTTTGCATCAACCATGTCAAACAACAATGACAACATTCAAGGAAACCAAGAAAACCAAGCAAACACACTACTCAAGGATATCCACAGAACAATAATGTACTGATTCCTTCTCCGCGAGGCTCTCCACGTCAGTCTCGTGAAGGCACTCCCGATGGATCTCATACAAATGGACAGGCACAATTTAAAAATGTTGAAGCTATGGATGGGCTTTGCAAAAACTTATTGCCTCACAGGTCAATAAAGCTCTTTGGGCTTTTGTTAGCCAATTACCTGCTGCACCACCCACACCCACTCCAAATAACAACACTCTGGAGAACCCTTGTTCTGGGCTTGTTAATTAGGGTAGTGGTGGAACCCCCAGCGAATCACAGGACTGAGAACCAGGTAACTTAGTTAATTCTGATTTATAAAATTTAGTACTAACATTGCAGAAACAACTCAAGTAGTAAAGTGACCGCATAAAGCAAATACCTGGGGTGCCACCCGTGATCAAAGGGGTAGATATGGATAAATATTCACAACTTTCCATTGAAGCCAAGTGCTTCTCCCCTTCCACTCCTAAAGAAATTCAAAATGCCTGATATACTAAAATACGATGGAGCAACAGACCTACAAGACCATGTGACTGCATTTACAACAGGCATAAAAGGCAACGATTTGACTAAGTAGGAGATTGAATCAGTATTAATCAAGAAATTTGGGAAAACACTCACTAAGGGTGCACTAACATGGTATTCTCTTTTACTTGATAATTCTATAAATTCTTTTCCTGAGCTTGTAGATTCTTTCATCAAAGCACACTCGGGAGCGCAAAAGGTCGAAAAAGGAATGGAAGATATTTTCAAGATCAAACAAGGGGACTCAGAATTGCTTAGGGAATTTGTGGATAGATTCCAGCGTGAAAGAATGACATTGCCACATGTATCAGATAACTGGGCAGCTATAGCTTTCACAAGTAATTTGAATAAAAAAAGCTCAGAAGCTACGAGGCGACTCAAGGAAAGCCTTCGTGAATTCCCAACTACAATGTGGAATGACGTTTACAACTGATATAGCACAAAGCTGAGGATTGAAGAAAATATTATTTCACGACATCAAAAAGAAGAAAAGGTAGGCTCAAGATGGGCGAAAAACAAAAAAAAAGGTCTGGTAAAAATAGTTACGAGCCATACACGAGACCTGCAGGAAAAGACTCACGATCAAGACAGTACAATCATATGTACGATTACAGATCGATGAATAAAGAGTCAGGATCATCATCAAGATTTGGGAATGACCGAAGCACACGTGAGTCATGAGATGATGATAGAAGTCTAAAGGCAAGGTTTGGCAATTATAATTTCAACATAAGCACTTCTGAACTCGTGGTTGTTTTAAGAAGCATGGGAGATAAGATACGATGGCTGAAGGAGATGAGATCAAATCCAAATAGATGAAACCCTGATCATTGGTGCAAATTTCATAACAATATCGGGCATAAAACAGCAGATTGCAAGTTTTTGCAGGGTAAAGTTGATCATTTGTTAAAACAGGGGTATCTCAACGAGTTATTCAGTGAGAAAGGTAAACAAGCATACATGAAAAACAGACATGAGCCTCTAAAACCATCTTNGGGGGGGGGGGGGGGGTAAAGACATCAATGGCGTATCATATACTACAGCTAACAAGATTTCCAAAGTTACAATTACCCACGGGAAGCGGCAGCAACATGTGTTAGAGGAAGAAAATATTACGTTTGATGATGCAGATACCGAGGGTCTATTAACTCCACATAACGACGCATTGGTAATATCTTTACTTGTACATGACACTGACGTGAAATGAGTTTTAATTGATCTAGGTAGTTCCATGAACATTATTTTGTTACGAGTACTATGCGAGATGCAAGCAGAAGGTAGATTGGTACCAAAAGTGCATACTTTGTCAGGATTTGACAATTCCAGTGTTGTAACGAAAGGGGAAGTGATGCTTACTACTTTCACAGAAGGCGTTGTCAAAGACACAAAATTTCAGGTAGTGGAAATAGAAATAGCTTACAACATAATTCTTGGGAGGCCATGGATCCACGACATGGATGTTGTTCCATCACCTTTGCATCAAGTTATTAAATTTCCAGCGCCATGGGGAATATGTCAAATCAAGGGAGACTAATAGACATCCAGGAGCATCAACTCCATGTAAAATTTAAGAATGAAGGGTGAAGAAAAGTAGCAATTACAAAATCCAGTTGAGGATAACATAAAGTCAACCTTAACTAAACAAGGGCAAACAAATGTAGATTCAAGGCCCGATTCCATTCAAGAACCAGAAAAAATGAAAACATCAAAACGACGATAGAAGAGCTAGAGGCTGTGGTTTTGTTTATACACTGGTTAGAGAGAAAAGTGTATATAGGAGCCAATCTCAGCCCAGATATGAAACATAAGTTGATTGAATTTTTAAAAGCTAACGTAGATTGTTTTGCTTGGTCCCATTCTGATATGATAGGTATACCACTGGAGGTAATGACTCACAAGTTTAATGAGGACCCATCTCACCACCTATCAAACAAAAGAAAAGAAAGCAGGGCACTTTCAAAAATTAGGTGATCCAGGATGAGGTGCAATAATTATTAAAAAATGGGTCTATTCGTGAGGTAAAGTATCCTGATTGGCTAGCCAACACTGTTGTGGTACCTAAAAAGAAATGTAAATGGCGAGTTAGTGTAGATTATACAGATCTTAACAAAGCTTGTCCTAAAGACTCTTTTCCATTACCTCATATAGATCAACAAATTGATGCTACTGCAGGGCATGAGTTGTTAAGTTTTTAACATGCATATTTAGGTTACAATCAAATCAAGATGAATCCAGCAGATGAAGAAAAAACTTCATTTATAATAGACAGGGGGACTTATTATTATAAAGTAATGCCTTTTGGACTCAAAAACGCAGGTGCAACATATCAAAGACTAGTAACAAAAATGTTCCAAGAGCATTTGGGAAAAACTATGGAGGTCTATATAGATGATATGCTCATTAAAACTCAGTATTCATGAGATCATATGAAACATTCAAAATTTTGTGGAAATTTAATATGAAGTTAAATCCCAAAAAATGTGCATTTGGTGTTGCATCAGGTAAGTTCTTAGTCTTTCTTGTTTCTAACCGTGGTATTGAAGTGAATCCTGCACAGATTAAGGCCATTGAAGAAATCCCTGATATACTTTCGAACAAGAAAGAAGTTCAAAGATTAACAGGGAGAATTGCAGCCTTGGGAAGATTCATTTCTAAATCATCGAATAAGTGCTTTAAATTCTTCTTAGCCCTTAAGAAGCTAGATCATTTTGAATGGAATGAGCAATGTCAACAGGCACTCAGGAATTTTAAAACATATATCAAATCCACCTTTTCTAGCAAAACCAAAGGTTGGGGAAAGACTACTCATTTACCTTGCTATTTCAGAAGTAGCGGTAAGTGCTGTTTTGGGCCGAGAAGAACAAGGTAAACAATCCCCCATATATTATGTTAGTAAATCTTTGTTAGATGCGGAGACGCAGTATCCTCAATTAGAAAAGCTTGCGCTTGCATTAATCATGACATCTAGTAAATTAAGACCTTACTTTTAGTGTCATCCTATTGCTGCAGTAACCGCCTACCCTTTACGTAATATATTACATAAGAATGAGTTATCAGGTAGGTTGGCTAAGTGGGCTATAGAGTTAAGTGAATAAAAAATTACGTACCAACCTAGAACTGCTATAAAATCACAAGTGTAAGCTGATTTCATGGCTGATTTTAGCCAAGGGATGCAATAAGAAGCAGAGAAAGAATTGCAGGTGTTCAATGGAGATAACCTAGGAACTTGGACTTTATTCACTAATGGTTCATCTAATGTGAAAGGTGCAGGTTTAGGGATTGTTTTTGTACCACCTACGGATGAATCCATTCAACAAGCTATTAAATGTCATTCTATACCTAACAATGAGGCAGAGTATGAGGCTATAATTGCACGTTTATAACTGCAATGAGAACTTGGCATAAATCAGATTATAATAAAAAGCGATTTACAACTCGTGGTTAATCAAATGCTAGGGGCTTATACAGCCAGGGAGGCAAGGATGTAGTAGTATTTAGAAAAGGTACGGGAATTAATAAAGAAATTCACTACGTGGAAGGTTACATAAATACGTGGGATGAAAATGTTGAAGTGGATGTCTTAGCTAATCTCGCATCTGTGGCTAACGTGGCAAGTGATGCAAACACCTCAGTTATTCATTTATTTCATTCAGTTCTCGACACCGACAAGAATGAGGTAAATTTTAATAATTTAACTTGGGATTGGAGGAACGAGATTGTTGCTTTTTTTACAGTATGGAACTGTCCCTGATGACAAGAAAAGAGCTCATGCGCTTCAAAAAAAGGCTGCTCGGTACTGCTTAAACTAGGGCAAACTATATCGTAAAATGTTCGGTGGTCCCTTAGCCAGATGCCTGGTAAAAACCACTGGTAAGAACCTTAATTAGGACAGGTTATTACTCGCCTAAAATGGAAGAAGAAGCAGAAAATTTCATGCCAAATGTGATAAATGTCAAAGGTACGGTAACAATATGCATAGACTTGCAGAGTTATTACATCCGGTCATTGCACCGTGGCCATTTATGAAATGGGAAATAGATATCGTGGGTCCATTACCACAAGAAAAAGTACAAGTAACATTTCTGCTCGTACTCACTGATTATTTTACTAAATGGGTAGAGGCAAGAGCATTCAAACAAGTGCGAGAAAAGGAAGTCAGAGATTTTATTTGGCGGAATATCATGTGACGATTCGGTGTACCAAAGGAGATCGTATGTGATAATGGACCTCAATTTATAGGAACTCAAATCACGGAATTTTTTCAAATTTGGCAGATTAAAAGGATTACATCTACACCTTATCATCTGGTGGGTAATGGGCAAGCAGAATGAACAAACAAAGTTATACTCAATAATTTAGAGAAGCGTTTAGAAGAGTCAAAAGGAAATTGGCCAGAAGTGCTACCTGGTATTTTATGGGCATATCGCACAACAACAAAAACAAGTACGGGAGAAACACCATTCTCATTGGTTTATGGAGCAGAAGATTTAATTCTAGTTGAGATAGGAGAGCCAAGTACGAGGTTCACACATGCAACAGAAGAGACTAATGACGAAGAAATGCATGTAAGCCTCGATTTATTTGAAGGAAGAAGTGAAGCTGCATTATTAAGAATGGTTTCACAAAAGCAAGTCATAGAACAGTACTACAACCGGAAAACACGCCTCAAATTCTTCAAAATTGGGGACTTTGTGCTCAAAAAGGGTTTTCAATCTAAAAAGACAGCTAACGCAGGTACATTAAGTCCTACATGGGAAGGACCCTATATATTTCATGGTATTACGGGTAAAGGAGCATACGAACGGGAAACAATGGATGGCAAGATATAACGTTCGCGTTGGAATGCTGTTCATTTGAAGAGATATTACTTCTAAGGAATATCCATGGTCAGGTATCTATAATTTAAAATTCTATTTTTGAATTGTTAAAGTTTTACTAACGGTTTTAGATGATAGGCAAAAAGCTAGCCCATACTAAATGATGAGTCACGACCTGCAAGGCACGTGGAAAGTATTAAACTTTTCGGCCTAGGGTTACAAATATTCTGATAGAAATTCAAACGGGTTAATCAGTCTTCATCTATAATCGCACCTCCGAGTTACCTATGTTTTTTCTTTTCAGGAAAAGGACCAAATGAGAGAAACAATCAAGCGCTCGAGGCTTCATAGTACAACACTCAAACACTTGGGGGACTACATAATATACACAGGCATGTGTATAAATAAGGCAAAGAAGATTGAGGAAAAATCAAGCCTGAAAGAGCTTAGTGCAGAGTAAAAGTCACGAAGTCACAAGCCAAGGCCAAAGAAAAACTTACTGTAGTTAGGGTAAAAGCTATAAACGGGTTATAAAGAAAAACCTCATGTTTATTATTCTGAAACAGGTTATAAAGAAAGACCTCGTGTTTATTATTCTGAAATGGTTATAGATGTAATTCAAATACATATAAAGTATTATTCAAGACTAGACAAAGTTCAAATAAAAACTTGTCAATGTTATTTAAAAAGAAACATATATGTTCCTATTTCTTTTATCGTATATTAACACCATTATGAAGTTGAGACGTGTTCTTCATTAAGTGTCGAAATATAAAAGGGCCCTCTTTTATAAAATTTATATTTAATTTAGTTATTCATGAAGTTAACAGAAGCATTTTCTAAAGAATAAAAATACAGATTATTCTATAAGTCCATAGAAATAAAGGCGAGAATGAATTAAATAGAAGTTCAAGATAGTAACGAGAAAACTTCTAAAAAATTAAAAAGCTTAAGACTAAGTAAAAACTTTGTCATAAAGCTGCAAATTGTTTATACAATTACCCCATGAAGGGTCTAAGGACTTGTGTTTTCCAAAATAAACCCTCAACCGAAACCAAGGGTTTTAAATATAACCTTCCAAAAAGGTACCTGCAAAAAAGAGAGAATTCAAACAGTTTAAATTTATCACTAGGAAGATGAGGGAACTGCAGAAGGTAAATCAATGGCAACATGATCAACTTGGATAGGTGCATCAACAGTTGCGGGTTGAGCTTGACTCACAGCAACAGGCTCGACTGGGCTTGGAAGAGTTGGGATACCCGTATCAACTTCAACATTCACGGAAGCTTTGGCCACAGGAGAAGGAAAATCTTGAGTTTGTTGAGCTTTCTCAGTGGTTTCATTGATCTTAGCCAACTTAGACTCTAAGTTTAAATTTTCTTGGCCAGCTTCAATTAGGGTATCACAGCGTGAGTTCAGAAACGCCCAACTTACCTCCACAACATACTTGTCCTCAAGGATCTCGTAATCCCTTTCCCATTCAGCAACCTTATTCTTCAACTTCTCATTTTCAGCTAAGGCAGATATGTAGGAAGCTTGAAGGGAGGCATGGGAATTTTCCAAAGCACGAACCTTATCAGCAGAAACTCGGAGGTCTTCTTGTCCTTGAGTCAAATTTTGCACGAGCTCCTAGGCATAAGCTTCTTTTTTATTCAAGAGAGCCTTTAATTCTCTATTCTCTTCACTAGCCTTGGATAGCTTCTCTGAGAAGGAATTCTCAAGACGAACTCTGTCTGTGTTTGCTTGACTCGAAGAAGCCTTTGCAATCCCCATTTTCGAAGTCAAGGCCCGCACCTGTTGCTCCAAGGTACTCTTACTCTCTTCTAGATATTCCATATCAATTTGCAACCCATCGTACTGCTCCTTCCAATTGAATGCCTCTAGCTGAGAGTCACGTGCAATCTGCTTTGAGGAGGTAACTCTTTTCATCATCTCTATACCGATAAGATTGGCCTAAAAAAAGGGAGATAAGAACCCCGAAGATAGTAAAACCATGAAGTAAAACAAAAAAAGAGAGAAGATGAATACCTTGAGCGTGGCATGCACAATATCATTCATCAACGTCAACGAACTGTGGCTTTGAAGATTAGATTTTTTGATTGGACCAATTTAAGGCTCTAGCCATGCATCTGATTGACTAGATTTCCTCAAAAGACTACTGTCAGCAGGAACCTCAATAACTACCATCCTCATAGCAGCTCTCATACTAGAAGAGCCCACTTCAATATGATGAATGATTGGAGAAGGAATTGCCAAAGGAGGGGAGTAGAAGAAATGAAGACAGTTTGTGAAGGAACAGGAACGACTGAGGTTGGCAAGGAAGGAGTTATAGACACGGGTGTCGAAAAAGAAGCTAAGGGTGTGGTATCTAAAACGGGACCTAAACCTCCACCATCGAAGCCACTAATAAAAAGATGTTCAATGAACTCACGGGTATCTAGGGGAGCAACATCATCATCAGAGATGGGGATCACTACCGGAGCTTCAGCAGGCTCGGCAAAAGAAATAGGGTGGCGAGGGGATTTTTCAGCTTCATTATCAGAAATTATGCGTCTTCGAGCTAGAGGCCTTCTCACCAAAGAGCCATCATCTTCCTCCTCTTCAAAATCTTCTTCTTTAACAACTTTTCGCTTTGATAAAGGACCGAAGACTATTTATAGAGCCCTCTCTAAAGAGATACGGGAAGCCGCAACTAACTCGGCAGTAACTCCCCGAATAGCAAATCCTGATAAAAAGAGGGGTTGAAATTAGCGTAAAAAATGTACTATACAAGAAATGAAATAATATAAAATCTCTTACCATGAGTATTTACTTTCCAGCCAAATCGGTTAGAAAGTGTTTTCCAAGACCTACCATCCATTGGTGCGGTCTTCAGTAATATGTCTACCCAACCACGAAAATTGGGAACACTCTCAACAACTCCCATGTTTTCTAAAACAAAAAAAAATTAGAAAAGTTGATAAACTTGAAGAAATTAGGCACGAGAAAGTTAAAAAGACTTACGTGTAAAATTCCACTTCTCAGGGAAGGGAACATTATCATCACCCACTAAACCAACAGTGCCACGATCCTAGTTCGCTCTCCATGAACATGTCGTGGTGGAACCTAGTCCCTACGACTAGGTAAGCCTAACAATGCAAAAATAACATAACTTGCAGAAACAAATAATTAAAATTGAAGAAATTAGAGGGAAAACTGTATATAAATGCCGCTCGGCATATACAACTCAATTATGCGGAAGTCTACAATATCATCCAAAAATCCGAAAACTCACGGGAATACACTACTCTAACTCCAAAATGTCTAAAACAACAGTACGAAAGGAAAATCTAACTGCTAAAACAAGAATAAGATAGAGACTCCTGGTCTGCGAACGTGACAGATGTACCTCAAAGTCTCTACTAGATTTCTCCGCCTCGAGGATAATACACCTGGGTAGGGTTACCCTGATGTGCACATGAAAAACATGCGTAAAAGGGGCATAAGTACACTACAGCGGTACTCAGTAAGTGCCAAGCCTAACCTTGGTCGGGTAGTGACGAGGAAGGTCAGGCCCTACTGAGAATAAACATAATAATGTCTTGCAACAATATGAAATAAAAAGAAATAATGAGTACAACTATGAAGTAAGATAGGTTATACAAGGCAAAAAATAAAACATAGAGAATAAGGTAACACGCAGTAAAATAGCTCAGTATCAATACCAACAACGAGGATCTCCCAGGATACCGTTCTATAGTCCATTTCATCAACTACCCAAGGAGCTCTCGGGATACCATCCCGTAGTCCTTCATATGAGTATGTCCGAAGGATCTCCTGGGATACCGTCCCGTTGTCAAACTATCGATGTGCAGCGGGATCTACCGGGAATCTAACTCGTAGTCCCAAAGTAAATGTGCATGGGGATCTACCTGGAATCTGATCCATAGTCCCAAAGTAAATGTGCAGGGGGATCTACCGGGAATCTAACCCGTACTCCCAAAGTAAACAAACAAGGGGGGAGCTACCGGAATCCCACATTCGCTGTCCCAATGTAAATACGCAGTCTCAACAAAAAGATTTTCAGAAATGAATTTCAAAAATACAAGGCAACATGTAGTTCTAGCCTAACATGCTTCACGTAGTACAAAAAAAGCAACTTAAGAAAATAGGAAATTTATAACAACTAAGCATGCTTTTCTAAACTAACACTGGCTATAATTGTAAATAGAATAAAGCAGGTAAGAAAGAAACTCAGTCTAAATATTTAAGTAGAATCGGATTTTCAACAATCAGCTTAAGTACGCTCTCGTCACCTCACGTGCAAGGCATTCAATTACCAAATATCATATCCTAAGGGGAAGGTCCGCCACACAAGGTAAGACAAGCCACTTACCTCGAACCGGCTCCAAAATCAACTTCAAATCACACTTTTGCCACGAGTATCTGAATAAAAATGGCCAAAATCTATTTAATACAATTACATATCGTAAATAACATCTCAAACAACTGATTCTACAGTTTCTACTATTTAATTCAAAGCTAAGGCGCAAAATTAAGTAAAATGACCAAAACGCCCCTCGGGCCAATGTCTCGGAATAGGATTAAATTAACATGTTCAGAACCCTCATACTCTCACGAGTCCACCCATATATAAATCTCTCAAATCGGAGTTCAAACACCCACTCAAAACTCAAAAATTCGTTCTACGAAGTTTTATCAATTTTTCATCTAAAATCCGAAATTAAAAGGAGAATTCATGATTAGATTAGTGGGTTATGAGCACAAAGGTGTTTAGAATTATTACCCAATCAATGCCTCTGAAAAACCCTCAAAATCTCCCTCAAATCCGAGCTCTCTAGCTTGAGTTTTGGTAAAAATGACTGAACCCTCGTTTTGAAATGTTTATATCTGCCCAGTTATTTAGTGAATTGCGAATGTGGAGGAAGTCACGCATTCGTTAAGAAGGAAAAATCAAAGGCTGTCAAATTTTCCTTCACGAATGCGATGAGCAGTACGCGAACGCGAAGCCCTGGGCTGACAAGGCTACGCAAAAGCAACACTGGTAGTGCGAACGCGATGAATAAAATAGGCTCAACCCTCAAAGCCACATAGAACTATGCGAACGCGAATGAGGAAAAAGATGAAGCTTCGTTAATGCAGAAGGCTTCATGCGAACGTGAAGGGGGGAAAGGTCAGAGCTTCGCGAACGCGAGAGATGCGACACGAATGTGAAGAATAAAATTGGTCTGCAACTGCTGAAGGATTTTCTGGAATTTTTCACAACTCCAAAATGCTCCGTTGAGCATTCGAAACACACCCGAGGCCCCCGGGACATCAACCAAACCTATAGACAAATCCCATAACATCATTTAAACTTGTACCAATCCTAAACCACCTAAAACAACATCGGAAACTTGACTTATCACTGATTTAAGCCTAAGAATTTCAAATTCTCTCAAAACACGCTTTCGATCAAAAACCTAACCAAACCACGTTTGAATGACCTGAAATTTTACACACATATATCCCAAAAGACGTGACGGAGCTACTACAACTTCCAAAATTCTATTCCGACCCTTAAATCAAAATCTCATTATCGGACCGGAAACTTCAAAATTCAAACTTCGCCATTTCAAGCCTAAATTAGCGACGGACCTCCAAAACACATTCCGAACACGCTCCCAACCCCAAAATCACCTAACAGAGCTAACAGAACCATCAGATTTCTATTCCGAGGTCGTCTTCACACTGTTCTGACTACGGGAAACTTTCAAACACTTAAGCTCTTATTTAGGGACTAAATGTTCCAAAACTCTCCGAAACTCAAAATTGAACATCCCGACAATTCCATTTAGCAGAAATAAACTTGGGGAAAGCAGTTAATAGGGGATCGGGGCATAAATTCTTAAGACAATCGGCCAGGTCATCACATCCTCCTACACTTAAACATTCGTTCGTCCTCGAACGAGCATAGAGACATACCTGAAATTGTGAAAAGATGAGGGTAACTGCTGTGCATATCCTGCTCGATCTCCCAGGTCGCCTCCTCGGCCGGATAACCCCACCACTGAACCTTTAATGAAGCAATGTTCTATGACCTCATTTTCTGATCTGCCTATCCAATATAGCAACTGGCTACTCAACATAAGATAGATCCTTGTCTAACTGGACTGAACTGAAATCCAACACGTGCGGCTGGTCACCGTGATATCTTCAGAGCATCGAAACATAAAATTCCGGATAAACTCCTGCCAAGCTGGGTGGTAAGGCAAGCTCATAAGCCACCTCCTCAACACCCCTCAATACCTCAAAAGGGCTAATAAATCTCGGACTTAACTTTCCTTTCTTCGCAAATCTCATAAGGCCCTTCATAGGTGAAACCTAAAGCAGAACTCGCTCCCCGACCATATACGAAACATCACAAACCTTCATGTCTGCGTAGCTCTTCTGTCTGGACTGGGCTGTACGGAGTCTATCCTGAATCACCTTAACCTTCTCCAATGCGTCCTGAACCAACTCTGTGCCCCAGAGCTTGGCCTCACGCAGCTCAAACCAACCTACCAGAGATCTACACTTCCTACCATATAAAGCCTCATACGGTGCCATTTGAATGCTGGACTGATAACTATTGTTGTAAGCAAACTCCTCCAATGTCAAGAACTGATCCCAAGACCCTCCAAACTCAATCACACACGTACGGAGCATATCCCCAAGAATTTGAAAAGTGCACTTAGACTGTCAGTCCATCTGGGGGTGAAATGATATGCTGAACTCCACCCGAATACCCAACTCTATCTGAACGGCCCTCCAGAACCGTGATGTAAACTGAGTACCTCTGTCTAAAATAATAGAAATTGGAATACCATGCAGACAAACGATCTCCCGGATATAAATCTACGCCAACCGCTTCAATGAATAAGTAGTACGCATATGAATAAAATGAGCGGACTTGGTCAGCCGATCTACAATCACCCAAATGGAATCAAAATTCTTCAAGGTCCATGGGAGTCCAACTACAAAGTCCATGGAGATCTTCTCCTACTTCCACTTCGGAATCTCTATCTGCTGAAGCAACCAACCTGGTCTATGGTGCTCATACTTCACCTGCTGGCAGTTGAGGTATCTAGATATATATCCAACTATATCTTTCTTCACCCACCTCCACCAATAGTGTTGCCTCAAGTCCTGATACATCTTTGCGGCACCCTGATGGATGGAATACCACGAACTATGAGCCTCTAATAAAATCAACTCTCGAAGCCCATCAATATTGGGCACACAAATCCGACCCTGCATCCTCAATACCCCGTCATCTCCAATGGTCACACTCTAGTATCACCATGCTGAACCTTGTCCTTGAGGACAAGTAAATGAGCGTCGTCGTACTGCCGCTCCCTGATACGATCGAATAAGGAAGACCGAGAAACCACGCAAGCTAGTACACGAATGGGCTCCAAAAGATCCAATCTCACAAATTGACTGGCTAAGGCCTGAACATCCATCGCCATAGGCCTCTATGAATCTGGTAATATGCCAAACTCCCCAAACTCTCCACCGGAGACTCAAGGAATCCGCCACCACACTTGCCTTACCTAGGTGATATAGAATATCAATATTATAGCTCTTCAGCAACTATAACCACCTCCTCTAGTGCAAATTTAGATCCTTTTGCTTGAATAATTGCTGCAAACTCCAATGGTCAGTGAAGCAGCCTCGGCTGGACTATCTATCTCATAAGTACACCACCAATAATAAGCAGCTCCCCGAAGCTGGAAGGCAGCAAAGAAAACCCTGCTAGAATCTGCTATGCCTATAATGCGAAGGATATGGTGGCACTCTTCCAGAAATCCCATGGCATCGTCTGACGCTAATCCACTGAATATTGGAGGATCATACTTCTAGAACCTCTCAAGTCTCCGCTGCTCATCCTCTAAAGCAGCTGACCCATCCTCGTGCTGAACTTGCACTACCGACGGTACAGGAATAATCTCTGAGACCTGCTCAATGTGTAATCTCTGCCCAGGGGTGCGAGCGGCGGGAGTCTAGGCTCCTCCCCAGGCCTAGGATATGGCAGCAGCAAGGGGAGCAACCCTGCCTGAGCCAAGGTGGTGTATATAGACATGAACTGAGCTAACGTCTCCTGAAGGACTAGAGTAGTAGTGGCAGTAGGCATGTCAGGTTCCTGGACTCCAGTTGGATCTGCTGGTGGTACCTCGGTGGTAGCTCGTGCAAGTGCTCTTGCTGCACCGCGTGCGCGTCCTCGACTCGTACCCTGGCCTCAGCCTCTGATGGCTGCAGTAGGGGGTGCAGGTGCCAAATCATCTTGAATAGTGCATGTCCTCACCATCTGTGAGAGAATAGAAGATAAAAATTTAGAATTGTGATGTCAAAATATCGCAAGACAAGGAAATCAAATGAATTGAAAATTTTTCTAAAACTTACATAGCCTCTCGTAGATAAGTACAGACATCTTCGTACCGATCAGCGAGACTCTAATAAACTGGCCTGTGTTCCGTGACTCCTATTAACCTAGATCTCTGATACTAACTTGTCACAACCCCAATTCTCCCTCCATGTACATATCATGATGGCACCTAGTCCCTACAACTAGATAAGCCTAACAATGCAGAAACAACATAACTTGCGGAAACAAATAATTAAAACTGAACAAACTAGAAGGAAAACTGTATATAAATACGGCTTGGCATATACAACTCAATAACGCGGAAGTCTACAATATCATCCCAAAACCCGAAAACTTACGGGAACACAAGATAACAAAAAGTAATACACTGCTCTAACTCCATAATGTCTAAAACAACAGTACGAAAGGAAAAGCTAACTGCTAAAGCTAGAATAAGATAGAGACTCGTGGTCTGCGAATGCGGCAGATGTACCTCAAAGTCTCTGTTAGATCTCTCCGCCTCGAGGATAATACATATAGGTAAGGTTACCTGCATTTGCACATGAAAAATATGCGTAGAAGGGGCATGAGTACAGCACAACGGTACTCCATAAGTGCCAAGCCTAACATCGGTCGGGTAGTGACGAGGAAGGTCAGGGCCCTACTGAGAATAAACATAATAATAAGTCTTGAAACAGTATGAAATAAACCAAAAAAATGGGTACAGTTATGAAGTAAGACAGGCTATACAAGGCAATAAATAACACACAGAGAATAAGGTACTACAGACTAAAGCAGCTCAATATCAATACCAACAACGAGGATCTCCCAGGATACCATCCTGTAGTCCATTTCATTAACTACCCAAGGAGCTCCCGGGATACCATCTGATAGTCCATCATATGAGTATATCCGAATGATCTCCCGGGATACCGTCTCGTAGTCCAACTATCAATGTGCAGGGGAATCTATCGGGACTCTAACTCGTAGCTCGAAAGTAAATGTGTAGGGGGATCTACCGGGAATCTAACCCGTAGTCCCAAAGTAAATGTGCAAGGGGATCTATCGGGAATCTAACCCGTATTCCCAAAGTAAACAAACAAGGGGGGAGCTACCGGAATCCTATATCCATAGTCCCAATGTAAATATAACAGTCTCAACAAGAAGATATTCCGAAATGAAGATAAAAAATACAAGGCAACAGGTAGTTCTAGCCAAACATGCTTCATGCAGTACAAACAAAGCAACTTAAGCAAATAGGAAATTTAGATCAGCTAAGCATGCTTTTCTAAGCTAACACACGCTATAATTGCAAATAGAATAAAGTAGCTAAGAAAGAAACGCAGTCAAAACATTTAAGTAGAATTATATTTTCAACAATAAGCTCAAGTACGTGCTTGTCACCTCACATACAAGGCATTTAATTAAAAAATATCACATCCTAAGGGGAAGGTGCCCCACACAAGGTTAGACAAGCCACTTCCCTCGAACCGATTCCAAAATCAACTCGAAACTGCACTTTTGCCACAATATCCCACTCCAAATGGCCCAAATCTATTAAATACAATTACATATCCTAAATAACATCTCAAACAACTAATTCTACTATTTTATACAAAGCTTAGATGCAAAATTAGGTAAAATGACCAAAATGCCCCTTAGGCCAGCTTCTGGAATCGGATAAAATTAGTATTTTTAGAACCCTCATACTCTCACGAGTTCACCCATATATAAATCTCTCAAATCGGAGTTCAAACACCCACTCAAAACTCAAAAATTCGATCTATGAAGTTTTATCAATTTTTCATCTAAAATCAGAAAAGGAGAATTCATGATTAGATTAGTGGGTTATGAGAAAAAAAGGTGTTTAGAATTGTTACCCAATCAATGCCTCTGAAAATCCCTCGAAATCTCCCTCAAATCCGAGCTCTCTAGCTTGAGTTTTGGTAAAAATGGCTAAACCCTCGTTTTGAAATGTTTATATATGCCCAGTTATTTAATGAATCGCAAACGCGGAGGAAGTCATGCATTCGCGAAGAAGGAAAAATTGAAGGCTGTCAAATTTCCCTTTACCAATGCGATGAGGAATACGTGAATGTGAAGGTCTGGGATGACAAGGCTACGCGAACGCGACACTGGTAGTGCGAACGCAATGAATAAAATATGCTCAACCCTCAGAGCCACATAGAACTACGCGAATGCGATGAATTAGCTGCAAACGCGAAGGAGGAAAAAGATGAAGCTTCGTGAATGCAGAAGGCTTCATGCGAACGCAAAGGGGGGAAAGATCAGAGCTTCGCGAATGCGAGAGATGCGACGCGAACGCGAAGAAGAAAATTGGTCTGCAACTGCTGAAGGATTTTTTGCAATTTTTCACAACTCTACAATGTCCGTTGAGCATCCGAAACACACCTGAGGCCCTCGAGACCTCAACCGAACCTATGGACAAATCCCATAACATCATTCAAACTTGTACCAATCCTTAAACCACCTAAAATAACGTCGGAAACTAGAATTAATCACTGATTTAAGCCTAAGAACTTTAAATTCTCTCAAAATACGCTTTTGATCAAAAACCTAACTAAACCACATCCGAATGACCTAAAATTTTACACACACATTCCAAAACACATGAAGGAGCTAGTGCAACTTCTAGAATTCCATTCCGACCCTCGGATCAAAATCTCACTATCGGACCGGAAACTTCAAAAATTCAAACTCCAGCATTTCAAGCATAAATTAGGTACGGACCTCCAAAATACATTTCGAACGCGCTCCCAACCCCAAAATCACCTAACGGAGCTAACAGAACCATCATATTTCCATTCTGAGGCCATCTTTGCACTGTTCCGACTATGGGAAAGTTTCCAACACTTAAGCTCTCATTTAGGGACTAAGTGTCCCAAAACACCCCGAAACTCAAAACTGAACATCCGAGTAATTCAATTTAGTAGAAATAGACTTGGGGAAATCAAGTAATAGGGGATAGAAGCGTAAATTCTTTAGACGATCGGCCGAGTCATCACAAACAGTGGGGGCAGCAACAAACCTGGCATACCAACCACAATCTTTATCATCCTCAAGGTTCACCAAAACACACTTTCTCCTGGCTACCAGTGTGAAAACACCATTATGGAAAAGACTAGGGGAATAAAGGTGAATCAAGCAAGGGAAAGTAAAGGGAACATCGGCTGTGTTGGTCAAGTGCCTCAAACAGGCAACAGTCCTCCACATGAGTGGGCCAATTTGACCCAAGCAAACATCAAAGAAGCAACAAAACTCAAGAATAACTGGGTCGATAGTTGTTTTAAACCCTAAGGTGATAGGGTATGTATAGACAAAATAATACCCAATTATGTAAGAGGTAATTCTTTGGTTTGGATTGGGGATAATAATAGGGAAATCACTACTTCAGTGGCAATCTCTATGAACTATAGGAATCAAAACTTCTATAATTTGAGTAGGAAAGATATCAGCCTGATCTAAACAAGAGACTTGATTCCTAAGAGTTTCTCTGTAATGATAAAAAGATAGTTACGCACCCTCTACTATGGGTTCACGAAGCACTTTAGAAGTTCTTTACTTCTTGAAGAAGATCATTGTAAAAGTGAACCCCTAGTTCTAGAAGAAGGGCCTGAACTAGATGAAGGGGTAGAAGATCCACCACGAACATACCCTAAAGAACAAAGTCTACCTCCCCTTCTGCTTTTGATGGGGGCATTAGGGAAGGAATCGGCTATGGAAAATCTCCTAGGATTAGGGTTTGATGAAGACATAGTGAATAAGGATGATATGAAGAAGAAACAAATGAAGAGTTGGGTAATTGAATATACTTTATGTGGTAAAGACAAAGAAAGAAGTTATATTTATATTGATAAGCAACCGTCAGAGGGAAAAGTACAATGATGGAAGGACCATAATAATGATAACTGACACTTTGTAAACAGGGAAGCCGAAAAGAAAGCCTAAAAAGGTATTGCAAAACTACAGAACTAATAGGAAGGTGACACATGTGAAATGCATTAAACGGAAGTGATAATTGAAGCGTCAATTCTGTCACAGCATTAATGGTGACAAAAATTCCCGTTTAAATGATATCCTTTTCCCAAATATTCAACTGATGAATAAATGGCTAGTGTGGGGATTATCTGTATTGGAAAAATTGAGTTTGTATATTAAAGAGGTATGAAGATGACGTGTCAACACACGTAGACTGGTCAAATGGTAAAAAAATTACAACTAGCCAAGAGGCATGAGTAGCAGTGGATACGAGCACAGGCAAAGGAAGAGGCACGATCGATTATTCAAAGGATTCAGCGCCCGTACCTATTCAAGAATATTTAAGTTCAAGAATTAAGAAGAATCATGGGAATGAATCTGACAACACATGAGTGTCCAAATACAATATTTAGTAAGCATTAAATGCTATAAATGTTAGAGAATCTATCTTAAATATAATGATTATGTAACGTAGCATTCAATGTCATTAATTTTCCATAATAGCCTTATTATCACAAAGGCAAGACACATATCCCACAAATAGATATAAAAGGGAGGGGGCTAAACAATTGTGAGGACACGAAACATTATCTGAATATACTTTAGTTTACTGGTTTTCTTTTTATTATATTCTTGCTATCCGAATTGCTTTCTTTTATTCATTCTTGCGATTATCAGTAACCTGTGTTCTTCTAAATTATAGCTTTAGTCAAAATTCTATTTTTTGGTTAAACAGGGCTAAGAATAGCTCGTTGTTAAACTCAATAGTATCTGTGTTGGGGGCTAAGAATAGCTCGTTATTCAATTGTTGTATTCCTTTTTGGTGCAAATTGGGCTTGGATTTTAGATGAGGCAATGTAGAATTGGGACTAAATTCGCGTTCTTGTCTTAATATAGAATAATTGAATCATTAAAATTGTGTATACGTTTGTGTAACATGAGTACGATTCTAAAAAAAACAATTTAGAGTATGCGTTCACAACTTCGATCGAACTTTCTTAATATAAAATGGCTGCTAATGGGCCGCTAATTAATTTTACTTTATATAGTTGAGGTTTTCCATTCACAATTTAATCATTCATGGACCTCATATTAGCAACCTAGCTATAAAAATGATAAATATTCGTAGTATGCATTAGGCCCATTAATATACCATCATGATTGTGGACACGTTCGCTTGACAAGATTATGATTCCTAAAAAATAAAATCGGAGTATGCATTCGCGCAACTTTGGCCAAAATTTATAAATAAAAATAAAGCGTTATTAATTGTGGACATGTACATATGACATAATTTTTGAAGTGCCAAACAAAATGAGTACTTGCACACGTGACTCGTTTTAAGATAATTTCTTATTTAAAAGAGGCAAATGCACATAAGTTCTAAAAACGAGTAATTATATAATTTTAATAAGCCAAATATGATCAAAGTGACCGTGCTAGAACCACGAAACTCGGGAGTGCCTAACACCTTCTCCCGGGTTAACAGAATTCCTTACGCGAATTTTGTATTTGCAGACCGTAATAAGAGTCAACTTGATTCGGGATTTTAAAACAGTGACTTGGGACACCATAAATTATCCCATGTGGTGACTCTGATTTTAGTATAAATAATCCCATTTCGATTTTCACTTAAATTGGAAAAACTCCCTTATACCCTTCCAGGGGTGGTAAAAAGGAGGTGTGATAGCTCTGGCGACTCTGCTAGAGACAAGAACCCAGAAATACTGGTTCAGGGTTCAAGAATATGAGCTTGTTAATATGATTTTTACTTGGCTTCATTTATTGTTAATATTACTATATTCTGTGAACCTTTTGTGCTAAATGCTATCTATTTACCGCTTTAATATTTTTTGAATTGTATATAACTGTCTTATTATGCCACCTCTCTTAGTCTTCTGAAAATGGTGCACACGTTCACGTGGCCCGCTTTTTCTGTCGAAATTACACCAAATAGAACGAGGATAGGCTAATAACAAGGTCGGGTAGACTTTAGTGCTCTCGGCATGTTGCCCCCTATTCGGCCCCAGTTGTCTGTTCGGGTAACCCAACTCTAGAACACAACCCTAGGATTTAAACCTAGAAAAACATAGCCTCATGCCGAATCCCTAGTAGGAATGTTTGCTTGCATCACGTGCATTTAACTTAGGGGACTCAACACAGGGGTTGGGTCCGTCTAGAACAGGTGTACTAAAAATAAAAGACTATCCCGATGCATCCTAATGTGCTACATGGGTAAAATGGCTCATTTGGGGGACCAATGAGGTAAATGAGAAAGAAAAGAGGTTGAAATATAAAAATAAAGAAAGTGGGGCCCGGTTATAATTTTCTTTCACATTTTTTCAAGAAAAAAAAAACAAAAAACTTGAAAATAAAAAAAAATCCAAAAAGATTTAGTACTTTCCCATCATTTTTTTGATTTTTTAAAAAAATCAAAAAAGGAAAATGAAAATCCAAAAGATTTTACATGTTTCATCATTTTCAAGGAAACGATAAAAACAATATTTTCTCTAAATTAGTTTTTTTATTTCTCGCCTGTATTCAATCTGCCAGAACTATGCATACCTGATTCTCATCTTTCGGGGCGTTATACGTAGGCAACCCACATAAGGTCCGGTCTTCCTAGTGAATTTTAGGTTCTTGGCTTCGTGGGGTCTTAGCCAAATCTTGCATTTTTTGCCACACGGGTTAATTTTAGAACATAGTCACAATCATATCTTGCATGTGTCCAACATGAAAGGTTATTGTCTCACATAGCGTTCTAGGTCTTTAACTTATTTAGTTTTAATTTTTTTTATACAGGTGTGGGTTTACTTACCAGAGTTTGAGCATGACAGACGTCCTAGGACCATCCAGTGAGGGTCAATCATTCAAGAGTTTCTTAAGGAGATTTTTTTTAGTTATTATGTTTTGAGTCTGTTATTCTTTCTATGTCATCTTTTACTTTCTAGTTTTGTACAGTAATGTCGAGTCTTTTGTTATTGTATTTTTATTTTTGTATTGAAAACAAAGATGTCCAATAAATCAAAAATCCAAAAAAAAATTCTTTTATATTTTCTTTAGGATACTAGGACTAAAAAAAACTCAAAAAAAAAAGAAAAATGAAAATTTTCTCTTTTGATATCTCATTACAAGTTTTCTTTTAGATATTAATTCCAAAAATCCAAAAAGATTTTCTTTTGGGGTTCCTCTTTGGAAAACTAACGAAAAAAAATCTCTTATTTTACTAGAACTTTAGCACTTTGTACATAGAAGAAAAAAAAACAACATACTTTACCTTTGGTTTATCTTCAGAATTTCTCCTTTAGGTAATCAAAACTGAAATTCAAAAGCATTTTTTTATCTGTTTCATTTCTTTGGTCGAAATCTTTTGTTCAGGATATCACACGAAAATTTAAAATATTTTTTCTTTGGTTCATTCTTTAGATTTTCTTCCTAAAAATATAAAAGAATCAAAATATTTTTCTTTTCTAAGGTCTTTTCCTTAATAATTTCCCATAGAGTATTTGCTTCAAAAAGAAAAAAAAAGAAAAAATAATATATGCTCGATAATCTTGAGTTTAGAATAGGTTATATAACATTAAGTCTAGAAAATTCAAAAAAAAAGGATTTGTTTCTTTTATTTCTCTTTTCTCATCAGAGTAGTCATTAAGGTAAAAAAAAAGAACGTTAGTTTGTTTACTTTATTCCCGATCTTCCCAAACTACGCAAAGATCTTATTTATGCAGCGTCATGATACGAAGGTAACCTACATAGGGTTCTATCGAATTATTTTTTTTAATCATCAAAAGAAAAAGAAAAAAAGAAAAAAATAAATAAAAAGAAAAGAAAAAAGAAAAAAAGATGTAATTATGGGACGTGCGAAATGAGAGGAAAGAAAAGAGCGATAATCAGAAAAAAAAAGAGGGAAAATGAGCAAGCCAAGAAAAGAAACAAGAAGAAAAGACTGAAGGGAACAAATTGGGATGATGCCAAGTGATCTGGTGACCCTCGAAGTCATTCTAGAATCGTTAATTGTTGCTAGGTGCATTGCACGCAATGTGATATTTTTAGCTATTAAATGCCCTAATGCTAACATAATGACCCCATTTTGTTCCTTTTGTTATCTTCATTGAGCAGAAGGGTGGTTGGTTGTTGTTCTTAAACCGGTAACTCTTCCATACAACAGAAGGTCAAAGAGCAAGGTAGTCATGGCTGGCAAGAGTTGGATACAATGGTCATTGATCCGTATAAGCGAATTGTTGAATTAGAATCTGAATTGAAAGAAGAGGTCATAAGGTTGAAAGGACAGATGGTAGAAATATATCAAGCTTGGATTAGTGGGTTTCCTTCACCATCAGTTCCCACTAACTACACTGAAAGCCTTGTCACCATTCCGCCACTATCACAAGTCCAGGATATCTCCTCACAACCACTTCACACTCCACCCCCCAGAACCACATCATATCCCGCTCCTTTGACCACTCATGTTTTTGTAGCTTATCTACCTACTACCTTTCCTCACTCCTCTAGCGAGACTGTGTTCAAAATACCCGATGTCCAACGCTCTGCTCCAAAACCAATTTTCAAGGTTTGGGGCCATACTCTCACGCTCCTAACCTTGAGCCTCCCGGTGAGACTGCAAATCCTGCTAATACAGTGGAGCAAGACGAGATATCCAGAAAGCTTAAAGGGTTTAAGATGACAAAGTTTAATTTGTATGATGGGCGTGGAGATCCAGTAGCCCATCTGAGCTGTTATTGCAATGAAATGAGAAATGTTGGCAGGAAAGATAAGTTGCCGATGGCGTATGTCACTGAGAGCCTGACTGGGGCAGCTTTGGAATGGTATACTCGTCAAGATGTCGGTAATTGGCATACATGGGACGACATGCCTCAAGATTTTGTGATACACTTTCAGTACAATTTAGACATTGTCCCAGACCGCTCCTCCCTATCTTAGATGGAAAAGAAACCCAAGGAAAGTTTTAGGGAATTTTTTTCCAGATGGAACGAACAAGTTGCTCGGGACAGTCCTCCCATTGATAGAAAAGATGTTGCTGAACCCCGCCAACGACAGGATCCAATGGGCGTTCCTGCTAAATGCTTTTAGCCTCAATACTAGACCCCATGAATATCCCCGAGTTCCACATAATCCACCTCAGTGTTATCCTCCGAACAACATTCGGCCATCTGTCCAACCACTGGGTCACTCCAAAAGGTGAGCACGAGCACCACAAAAGTTTCACCAGCCCCAACAAAATTTTCAAGTCCCCTATAACCCACATTCAAGCCAAGGGTGTAGAAAGGAACAAATGCTGAAAGATAATTTTACACCAATAAGAGGGTCCTATGCAAGTTTGTTTGAGAGATTAAAGCATTGCGACATGATTGCACCTATTCCTCTAAATTATATAGACCCACGTGCGAGAAGCTTTGACCCTGATAAAAAGTGTGAATACCATTCCAATGCCCAGGGGCACAATGTTGAAGATTGCCGTGCTTTGAAAAGGGAAATAGAAAGAATAATTCAAGAAGGAATAATTGTGGTCCAAGGCAGTAATACCCCAAGTGTCGCACATAATCCTCTATAGGTACACGACAACGCACAGATTGTTGGGATGGTTTTCAACGACGAAGGGTTGGTCAAAGGAGTCAATGAGCCACTTGGTGAAGTTAATGATATTGAAATTGGTAATGGTCTTGGTAATATTAATGTGGAACTCAGTGGCTAAGATGCCGAGCTTGGTAATTGGAAAGACGCTCCTTTCTTGGCTAGCTGGGGAGGAGTCCTGGTGGTTTATTTTGTTGTCATTTCTGTTGTCCGAGTTATTTCAGGGTTGTAATTCGGATATTGTCTTGTGATTCAAACCCTTCTATCCTTTTATTTTGCCTAGTACCTTTAGTCGTAGTAACTCATTTAGTGTTATCTAAGTTTGTTCTAGGGTTGTACCCCATTTTATTTTGCTTGTTTTGTTGTTCAAACCCTTTCACCGTTTGTCTAATGCAATTTTTTATTTTTTGTTATTTCTAGTCATTATTGTTAGTTCTCTTCTCCTTTTATAGTTCTTTTCATGCTGGTTCTAGTGACATGACATGCACGCATAATTCTAAGTCTGGTATTAAAAGTTCATCTAATAATGTAGCAATAAAATAATTTTGAAGATGATAAAGACATTTGAGGGAAGTAAGTAAATGGCTTTTGAGACCACTTCAAGCTCGAAATGTGCGAAACTGGGGCAGATAATTTGGAAAAATAATAGACAAGAATTCGTTAAGGGAGAGTGCATTTCGGACGATTGGAAGCAAGCAACTTTGAGTTCCAGTGCATCCCAAGTTACAAGATAAAGTCAGGGAAGTTTTCTCCCAATTGAAAGAGATATCCATTGTGAAGAGGGAATCACCCAACGAGGGTTCTGTACTTGACAAGGCGCTAAAGAAAAGTGGAAGGCATACCAGTGATACCAATGCTGAAGCCGCAAAAGAAATATTGTGCATGATCTTCAATTGTTTCAAGTTGCATCTGTTGTGCTTCGCATTTTCAGGGATTAAGAGGCCCTCTTTCAGCTACCCAAACACTTATACCATTTGATACCCTTTTGAGCCTGTACTAATTTCTTTGACCTCCCCTCTTTTGGAATCAAGTTAGAGTCGCGCAAAAAAAAGTCTCCATAGGTTTATTTTAAAAGGTTCATCCCAAAAGAAAAATTAAAAAAAAAAAGAAGAAGAAGAAAAGAAAAATAATGATAAATAAAGGAAAAGAAGAAAAAGGAAAGAAAAGAAAGAAAAGAAAAAGAAAAATAGCAACAACAAAATGTATCTTTGTGAACTACGTTTGACCTGATTCTTGTCACAGCAAGATATGTAGGCAGCCTTATGATTCGGTCATACCAAATAAAATATTTCATAATCCCACGAATTCGAGAGTGGGGCAGTCTTTCTCAGTAACTCTGTCAAAAGAAAAGAAAAAGCAAAAAAATCAAATCAAATTCCATTATTTTAGAAATTAGGGCAAAGTTTTTAGAATGGATTCCAAAATTTGTAAATAAATTAACCCTGTTGTCTTAGTTATTTTGAACCTTTATGATATACTTTCTTTCTAACCATGTCCAAAAGCCACACTACAGTTTAAAAAAGACTTCCCGAATAATCTTTGAGAGTGTTGAGTTTAGA
The DNA here is from genome assembly GCA_026770625.1 of Nicotiana glauca. Taxonomy (NCBI): domain Eukaryota; kingdom Viridiplantae; phylum Streptophyta; class Magnoliopsida; order Solanales; family Solanaceae; genus Nicotiana; species Nicotiana glauca. Next base: position 8,016 of record MU711437.1, on the reverse strand, counting down.
TATGCCATGGGTATATGATGTTTTAACCATGGTTAATGCATTGTCATCTACAAAATCAGGGGAAATAAGAAGAAAAGAACAAAATGAGAGAGTCTTATTGGTGAAAACCTTCACAGGCACCATAAGGCGGCGGTGAGTTGAAATAAAGCAAAAAAACGAGAGAGTCTTGATGGTGAAAACCCTTCGGGCACTACAATTCAAATAAGGATCGTGAATCAGATTAGATAATTAGAGCATTGAAGCCCAGTTACATGGTTTAGGGTAGAACATGAGTTGAACATCAGACTTGATGATAGATTAGGCCACTTAATCCAAGGGTGCATGTCATGGTCATTGGAGTTGGTATCCACCTCTGATAAGTTTTTACTTTGTAGTTTTCTTGTTAGGAATCATCTCCTTCCATTGTCCTTACTCTATTCCTTTTGTCTTGTTTACTTCCTCTACCTGAGTCTGTTTGGTAAGAACAAGTGAGAAATAACTTCAAAATCTGCCACTAGCTTTCCAATTGCACAAAACGGGATCTGGCTAGCACATCAAAGTGGCATAATTCAGGGAAGAGCAGCATACGCACTGAGTTGGTAACAATCAACGTGCTTTGGGATTCATGTGATAATGTATTTGGGTTTGAACGGATCAAAGGTTTTTTCAGGGATAAGGTTGACCAAGAAAGTGGTTAACCAACAACAAGCAAGGTCTTCTAAGTGGAAATCAAAGTTATCATGGCAAGCGAAGGAGCAATAGACCTCAAGGCCAAAGCCAGTGGTTTATGTCAGGAAAGAACAACATGCGCACTGAGTTGGTAACAATCAACGTGCTTTGGGATTCATGTGAAGTACAAAGGCTTGGTATATTCCAATTCATGAACAATGCAACAGATTGAGGACGATGGGTGAATGGGTCAAATGTATTTTCTGTGATACGGTTGACAAAGAAAGTGGTTAACCAATGACAAGCAAGGTCTTCCAAGCTAAAATCAAAGATATCATGTCAACTGAAGGAGCGATAGACCTCAAGGTCAAGGCTAGTGGTTTAAGTCAGGAAAGAACAGCATGCACACTGAGTGGGAGGCAATTGACGTACTTTGGGATTCATGTGAAACACAAAGGTTCAGTATATACCACTGTATGAGCACAATGCAATCGATGAGTGGTATTGGGTTTGAACGGATTAGAGGTATTTTTTGTGAAAAGGGTGATAGGCAAAGTTGTCAGTCAATAAGCAGGTAGGGTCCTTCGAGCTGAAATCGAAGTTACCATGGGAAGTGAAGGAGCAATCGCTCTCAATGTCAAGACTGCAAACCAACTACCATGTTTAAACTCAGAAGTTTTCTTTGACTAAAACAGGGGCAGGAAATTTTGTTTGTTCCGGAGAAACCCTCCTTGAGGAAAGCAGGTGTCAGACAGGCTCGGTAGTAAGTTTCAGGACCCTCTTGGATAATGGGATTTATTTAATGTTCTCAGGACCCTCCTAGATAATGTGATCGAGTTTTAAGTTTTTAAGACCTTCATAGATAATAATATTTAGCGTAAGTTTTACCTTTAAGAAATAGAATTTAGCTTCGAAGTTGTCACTTTTAAGATGAGATTTAGTTTCAAATTTTTAGGATCCTCCTGGATAATGGGATTTAGCCTTTAAATTCTAAGATCTTTTGGGTACCATGATTCGATTAACACTCACAGATGTTCCCAATATCAAACCGGGGCAGAAAAATTTCTTTCATTTTGTCTATTTTGTTGTAATCGGGTTCAAAGAAAAGCAATTTTAGGAAGAGGACGATCTGAGTTTGGTAATCACGCACCCACCTGAAGAACAAAGGGAAAGTAGCAGTTTCAAAGGAGAGCAGTTCAAGTTTTGGAAATCTAGCGCCCACCTGGAGAACAAAGGGAAAGCAGTTCAAGTTTTGGAAATCAGGCGCCCACCTGGAGAACAAATGGAGAGCTGTTCAAGTTTTGGAAATCAGGTGCCCACCCGGAGAACAAAATGAAAGCAGTTCAAGTTTTGGAAATCAGGCATCTATCTGGAGAACAAAGGGAGAGCAGTTCATGTTTTGGAAATCATGCTCCTACCTAGAGAACAAAGGGAGAGCAGTTCAAGTTTTGGAAAATCAGGCGCCCACTTGGAGAACAAAGAGAGAGCAGTTCAAGTTTGGGAAAATCAGGCGCCCACCTGGAGAACAAAGAAAGTGCAGTTCAAGTTTTGGAAATCAGGCGCCCACCTGGAAAATAAAGGGAGAGCAATTCAAGTTTTGGAAATTAGGCGCCCACCTAGAACACAAAGGGAGAACAATTCAAGTTTTGGAAATCAGGCGACTATATGGAGAACAAAGGGAGAGCAGTTCAAGTTTTGGAAATTAGGCGCCCACCTGGAGAACAAATGGAAGCAGTTCAGAGAAAAAGTAGTGCAAATGTTGGAAATCAGGCACCCACCTAGAGAACAAAGGGAAAGTAGAAATGTCCAAAGGAAGACAGCAATCAGGAGCCCACTGGAGAACAAAGGGAAGTAGTTCAAGTTTCGGGGAAAAATAGTGCAAGTGTTGGAAATCTGGCTGCCACCTGGAGAACAAAGGGAAACCAAAATGTTCAAAGGAAGACAGCAATCAGAAGCCCACCTAGAGAACAAAGGGAAATAGTTCAAGTTTCGAGGAAAAGCAATGCAAGTTTTGGCAATCAGGTGCTCACATGGAGAACAAAGGGAAAGTAGCAATGTCCAAAGGAAGACAACAATCAGGAGCCCACCTGGAGAACAAAGGGAAAACAATTCAAGTTTCAGAGGGAAGGAATACCATTCAATTGTTGGCAATCAGGCGCCCACTTGGAGAACAAGGAGAAGGCAGTCTAAGTTTCGAAGAAAGACAGTTTGACTATTGACAATCAGGCGCCTACCTGGAGAATAAGGGAATTCACTTCAGAATGCAATTCAAGTTAGCAACAAAAGAAGCTCGTGACAAGAATGTGAGTCAACGATCCGAGGTGATCAACAAAAGTTAGTTACGATCCAAAAAGGCAAGAAGTGATTTAAAATGCAGAAGTAGATAAAAAATTATGACGACCCGGCCCGTCATCACGAGAGTTACCGCCCGTTTCCCCCATAGTGTGTTGTTTCATGTTCTATATCAGTATTAGAGTATATCGGGTGAATTTGGATTGATTCTGGTTGAAAATATGGCATATAGCCTCTTAGAAGAGTGTTTGTTTCAGGAAGTCAACCGGAAGATGACTATGTGGTTAGAGGGCTAGGATGCGAATTTCGGTGGTTCGGTTAGTTTCGGGAGGTGATTTGTGACTTAGGGGAGCGATCGGAATTGAATTTAGAAGTCTGGTGTAGAAATAGGCTTGAATTGGCGAAGTTGGAATTTTGGCGGAATCCGGTTGATAAGTGAGATTTTGATCCGGGAGTCGGAATGGAATTAAGAGAGTTGCAATAACTTCGTTAGGTGGTTTTGGATATGTCTGCTAATTTTCCGGTCATTCGGACATCGTTTTGGCGGGTTTTTGATCGAATGTGAGTTTCGAAAGTTATAGTTGAAACTTAGGCTTGAATCTGCCTTGATTTGGTGATTTTTGTGTTAAAGTACGTGTTTTTATGATTGGAACAAGTTCGCATCGTGTTTTAGAGTGGGTTTGTATTTTTGGTTGAGGTCCCGGGGGCCTCGGGATGGTTTCGGATGATGGATCGGGAGTTGAGATGCTTGGAATTGCAGCAGGTTGTGAACCTTCTGTTGTTTCTGCATCTGCGGTTGAAGAGCCGCTTAAGCGGTCCCGCAGATGTGGTTGGATGATCGCAGAAGCGGCCCTTGGTGGCTTGGGCTTTTTCCGCAAAAGAGGACGTTGTTCCGCATAAGCAGTCTCTGCAGAAGCGGATTTGTGACCGCTGAAGCGGTCCTAAGGAATTGAGTGAGACCGCAGAAGCGGTATATTGACCGCAAAAGCGGTATAGGACCGCAGAAACGGTCAAGTGGGATTTTAAGTTAAACTGCAGAAGTGGTTATTTGGACGCGGAAGCGGTACTGCAGAAGCGGTTATGGGAGCCGCAGAAGCGAAAATCACAGAATGGTTAAATGAGATCAGTGTATTTGATTTTCAGAAGTGTAAAATCAATTTGGGGTGCGAGCTAAGGCGATTTTGGGCGATTTTGAAGAGGTTTCGTAGGAGGATCATCAATTAAGGATATTTGGTCTTGGTTTATGTTATTATAGTGCAAAAACATGTATTAAACACCGAAAATTCAAGGAATTTGGGGGTAAAAATGGTGGTTAGGGCTTGAAGCCTAAAAGAGGCTAAATTTGGAATTTGAAGGGGCTATTGGACTCCGATTTTGATAAATTTTATATGTATGGACTCGTGGTGAGATGAAGATTTTGGAAATGTGAATTTCTTAATTTTTCGAGAAGTGGGCCCGGGGCTCGGGTTTTGCCAATTTCGTGTTTTTGGGTGTCTTTTCGAGTTATTTCGATTGGGTTATGTTCCATTAGGCTATTTTGATGTATTCCTATTGGTTTTGATCAGATTTG
>MU711436.1:0-28508 GCA_026770625.1 Nicotiana glauca | reverse complement strand
AGATGGAAAAGGAAATAAAATTGCTACAAGACCTGCACTTCCAGGACTCTCATATGCTAGAGGCTCGTACCCAACAAATGAGCCGACTCCTCCAAGAAAAGGGCCGAATCAGGGAAAGGATCAGAAACATTGCCCACTATATTGTCATGAAGTGTCATGCCGGTGAGTGAATGGGTTGTACCGCATCCTTTGCCTCAGTGATGATATTTGTTCTCCAGGTCATGAATGATTTAGAGCAGTTGCAAAGGGGTCTTGCACGCAGGATCGCAGCGATGCCGAATGATGCCCCACGGGCCCCAAGATTTGAAGCATTGATGTATTCTTAGTTAATCGAGTCTGTATTTTTGCTTTTGAGTATATTTTTGTAATTTCCTTTTCAAGAGAAGAAAAACAAATAGTCTAGTAGCTTTTGTAACCGCAGTTGTTATTAATGAAAAATTGAAAATTTTCAAAAAATTATTTTCTTATTTTTGCATTTATTTGCAAGAACTACGTTTGGTCTGATTCATGCGGGGTCATGATACGTAGGCAATATACATAAGATTCGACCGTAATCCTAGGAAAAATAGAAAAAAGAGAATACGAGGGAATAAATAAAAGGCAAAAAAAAAAACAAGAGAGAAAAGAAACACAAAGGAAGAAAATAAGGCATTGAGAGAAAAACCATGGCCAAAGAAAAAAAAAGCAGAAAATGAAAAGAGGGAAAAGAAAATGAGGGAGAAACTAAACAAAAAAGAGAAAAGGAATAAGAGAAAAGGCCGGGATGACGCATGTGACCGAAACAGACATGTAGATATTCATTTAACTGTATCGGTGCATCACACTCCAATGTGTAGTTACCTATCTGTTACTTGTTTCACACTAACCGTTGTTGCTATCATAATTCCAGCTGAGTATTTTAGAAACCGTGGTTGGTTTGTAGTAAGCTGGCCTCGCATCGATACTTCACCAGATCCAAAGGAAAAACAAAGATGTCATCTGAAATGACTCTGCCTGCAATCCCCATACGAAGATAGCCCAATCTCTGGGATCCCGGCCTCTGAATTATATACAGTTGAAGAAAATCAGATGTTGCGCTTGCGATTGATGGAAATGTGGGATGCTTGGAATAACGAAAAGGAACCTCCAGGCACTATCCCTGGATTCCCGGAGTTATTCCCTAGATCTGGAAGGGTTACCACTGTCCCTATCAGCCGCCCAAATATTCCTCTAGGGCAACCTTCTATGACTGCTAACTTCTTCGGAACACCCTCTGAGGCTCACCCCCAGGTGTTCCCGTCTAGAATTGCTCCCAATATCTTCACAGCTCCACCATCCTCCGCAACAACACAACCATCACTACCAAAGCATGCTTTTGACCCCTCGGTCTTCACATTCTAGAATCCCGTCTTTCAGGCTGATCCTCCTCATTATCCTTAGTACACCTAGCCTCAACCACCATATGAGCTTACGCTGGGGCAGGATAAAACACCCAAAGCCCCAGAGCAGGATGAGATGGCAAAGAGAATGAGAAGCCTCGAGCAAAGCTTGAAAAATATGCAAGGCCTGAGCGGGCAGAAGAGTGTCTCCTATACAAACTTGTGTATGTTCCCGCATGTACACTTGCCATCAGGATTCAAAATGCTAAAATTTGAAAAGTATGATGGGCACTGCGACCCCATTGCTCACCTGAAGAAGTACTGCAATCAGCTACGGAGTGCCGGCGGCAAAGAGGAATTATTAATGGCATATTTCGGGGAAAGCTTGATTGGTATCACGTCAGAGTGGTATATGGATCAAGATGTCTCACATTGGCATATATGGGATGATCTGGCTCGAGAATTTGTTCGACAATTTTAGTACAATATAGACATTGCGCCAGATAGGAACTCCTTGGCGAATCTAAAGAAAAAGCCCTCAAAGGGTTTCCGTGAATATACAATTAAGTGGCGTGAACATGCGTCAAGGGTGAAGCCTCCAATGGATGAGGTGGAGATGGTCACTGTCTTCCTACAGGCTCAGGAGGATATTTTCAAAATATGATGTCCGCTATGGGTAAGCCCTTTGCAGAGGCAATAAAAATCGGAGAGATGGTAGAGAATGGGCTAAAAACGGGCAGAATCTTGAGCCAGTTGGCCATAAGAGCAACCTCCTAAGCTATCCAAGGCGGGTCTGGAGGAATGGCAAAAGGCAAGAAGAAAGAAGAAACAGTGATGGCAGCATCGGGAGGGAGAAGATACGGTGCTCCTAGACTGGTGTTCTCTGAAAGAACCCCTCGGCACTAGTACCCTCACACAGACATGACTTATGCTCCCACACCTTATGCGGTAATGAATGCTCAACCTTTCGGCCGACCGCAACCACAAGCTAATTGAAACCCACCTCCATTCCAAAGAAACCAGCCTCTTTACCAAAACCAATATAATCCCCGACAACCACAAAATAATTTCCGCCCTCGGGAACCACCAAGACGACCAAATTTTACACCAATTGATGAAACCTACTCCAGGCTCGTCCAGATGAACCTATTACAGCCTATCCCCCAAAACAGGCCGAACCCGGAATCTCCAGCCTATCAACGAGGTGTCCATTGTGCCTATCATTCAGGAGCCGAAGGGCACAATACTGACAACTGCTGGACATTGAAAAAAGCTATGGAAGATTTGATCGAACAAGGGAAAATAGTGTTGAGGGATGAAGAAGCCCCGAATGTTACCAATAATCCCTTACCCGCTCACAATAACGGGACGGTAATCGGTATGATTTGCGAAGACCGGGAATTTGATCCGGCCCTAAAAGCCATAATTGCTATTGCCAATGCCGAAAGGAAGACCAAGGTAGCCCCGAAGCAGGAAAAAAGGGACAAGAAGAATAAAGCTGTCAAAATTGAGCCTGAGAAGAAAACTGAGACAAAAGCAGAGCCGGTGCCTCCTAAACACGGGGTTCTTTTATATTCCGCAAGGTTGCTAAGAGAAACCACTAGTTTTGAGCACTCTGAGGAAGTATGAAGTAAAGAAGAGGACACAGATGTATGTGCCAAAAGGGGCCTATGTGGTGTGGGGGACAATTAAACCGCCTCGGCTGAGTGAGTCAGTGGTTATTGGACGCGCACCACAGAAACCCATTACCGACCCCTACGTAGTGCCGTGGAACTACCAACAAACAGTGGTCACATACAAAGGCAAGGAAATCTCGGGAGAACTTCCAGGAACAGTCCCTATTGAATAATATTCAAATATACAAGAGGTAAACAGTGCCACACGAAAGCGCTTTCCATCTAACAAGCCGGTGAGCGCTGAAGAAGCAGAGGCCTTCTTTCAGAAAATGAAAATGCCGGATTATGAAACAGTAGAGCAATTAAGGAAGTGTCCTGAGTAAGTGTCACTATTGTCACTAGTGACCAAATCTGCCGAACATCAGAAGATCCTTATGAGAACTCTAAACGAAGCATATGTGCCAATCAAGACTTCGGTTGAACAACTTGAAAGGATGGCAGAAAGATTCTTCACCGTCAACCAACTCTCCTTCAGTAAAAGTGACTTGCCTCCAGAAGGAGCTGCCCACAATAAAGCCTTGCACTTGACTGTCAAATGTGAAGGTTACTACGTTAAGCGGGTCATGGTGGACGAAGGCTCGGGGGTCGACATCTGCCCACTCTCCACTTTGCAAGGAATGGAGATAGGGACGAGAAGGATACATCCAAATAATGTTTGCATGATGATGTTCAAAGGGATACCATCGGCGAAATTGATTTGATACTGACCATAGGCCCGGTGGATTTCGAGGTGACTTTCCAGGTGTTAGACATGGATACGTCTTACAATTTTCTTCTGGGAAATCCTTGGATCCATGCTGCAGGAGCTGTGCCCTCTACCCTCCACTAGATAGTGAAATTTGAGCATGATGATCAGGAGATCGTGGTTCACAGAGAAGGTGAGCAGTCCATATATTGTGAACCATCTATCCCCTACTTGGAGGCGAGGGAGGGAAGTGAGAACATTGTATATCAAGCCTTTGAAATTGTGGTAGCTGATCAGTACGAGGAAGGACATCCATGCCCCCAGCCTTTCTTATCTAATGCTTCGATCATGGTAGCCAAAGAAATGATTAGACATGGTTTCAAACCATGAAAAGGGTTAGGAAAATCTTTGCAAGGAATATCCGAATCGGTAACGCTACCCGCAGCAGAAAAGTATTTCGGGATAGGCTTCCACCCTACCCCAGATGATGAGAAATGGGCCGACGAAAGAAAGAAAGAAGGATGGGTTCTGCCGCAACCATTGCCACATATGTATGAGACCTTTGTCAAGCCTAAGTATGGCGAAGAAGAAGATGATGAGGTGTTCACGGCTTATGAAATAGAAGATATCTGTGGAGCTATGAGGCAAATTCTTTATGAAACCAACATGGCCCAGCCGGGGGAAGGGACTAGCACCGCTGAGGTGCTCTACATGGGACCAAATGCCAAACTCCAAAATTGGAAGGCTACGCCAATCCCGATCAGGCGGGAGTCCCGGTAGACTAGCCATGTCACCTTTTCTGCATCTCGAGTTGTTTCAGGGTGTAACTCGGATGTTTCTTTTAGTTTCTTGTCTTTTAAATTCCTGAATGTAAACCCTGTTATCTTTCCAAATTCCAAGAAATGAAATGAATATTTCATCGTCCATTTTCTCTTTAGTCTTTCTGATTTTTGTCATTTTTCCCTTTCATCTTTTCTTTCCAGTTATAATAATGCGGCTTTAAATAACATGATATGCTTGCAGACTTCATGCCCAGACTCAAACACGCTGTCTAACTGTGAAATAATGAATCAAGAATCGGAATATGATGAAGAAGAGGCTTTTAGGGAAATAAACCGAGAATTGGAACAATTTGAGAACAAACCTAAGCCAAATCTGAATGACACTGAACCGGTTAATTTGGGAAGTGTCGAAGAAATAAGGGAAACCAAAATAAGCATTCACATAGATGAGAAAATTCGAGATGCAATAATCCAACTCTTGTTTGAGTTTAAAGATGTGTTTGCTTGGTCGTATGATGACATGCCAGGACTGAGTGTGGATCTAGTAGTGCACAAACTGCCAATTTACCCCGATTGTCCTCTAGTGCAATAAAAGCAAAGAAAGTTTAAAACTGATATCTGTGATAAGATTAAATAAGAAATCACAAAACAACTGAAGGCGGGGGTAATCCGAGTGGTCCGATATACTACATGGCTAGCCAATGTGGTTCCAGTGCCAAAGAAAGACGGGAAAACTCGGGTGTGTGTGGACTATCGAGATTTGAATAGGCGAGTCCCAAAGATAATTTTCCGTTGCCCAACATCCACATCCTTGTTGCTAACTATGCCAAACATGAAACACAGTCCTTCGTGGATTGTTACGCAGGATATCACCAGGTGTTGATGGATGAAGAAGATGGCGAGAAGATAGCTTTCACTACACCCTGGGGTACCTACTGCTATCGGGTCATGCCATTTGGGCTGAAGAATGCCGGGGCAACCTATATGAGAGCCATGACTACCATTTTCCATGACGTTATGCATCAAGAGATAGAGGTGTATGTGGATGACGTAATCATCAAGTCCCGAACTCAGAGTGACCACGTTCGAGATTTGAGAAAGTTCTTTGAACGGCTGCGCAAGTATGATTTGAAGCTGAATCCAGCCAAATGTGCCTTCGGAGCCCATCAGGAAATCTCGTGGGTTTCATAGTCAGTCGGAGAGGTATTGAGTTAGATCCCACGAAGATAAGAGCCATTCGATATCTGCCTCCTCCGAGAACTAAGAAAGACGTGATGAGTTTATTGGGCAGGTTAAACTATATTAGTCGGTTCATTGCTCAAATGACTACCACGTGTGAGCCCATATTCAAATTGTTGAAGAAAGATGCAGCAATCAAATGGACAACTGAATGTCAAGAGGCCTTCGACAAGATCAAGGAATATCTGTCAAATTCTCCGGTGTTGTTCCCACCTGAGCCAGGGCGACCTCTTTTCTTGTATCTGACGGTGTTGGAAAATTCTTTTGGTTGTATTCTGGGGCAACACGATATAACCGGCAAGAAAAAGCAGGCGATCTACTATCTGAGTAAGAAGTTCATCGGCTACGAGGCCAAATATACTTTGTTGGAGAGAACATGCTGTGATCTGATGTGGGTCGCTCAGAAGTTGAGACACTATCTTCAAGCTCACACTACCTACCTCATAACCAGGTTGGATCCTTTGAAATACATATTCCAGAAACCGATGCCCACTGGGAGACTGGCAAAATGGCAAATTCTGCTCACTGAATTTGACATAGTCTATGTCACTCGCAGGGCAATGAAAGCCCAGGCGTTGGTAGATCATTTAGCGGAAAACCCAATTGACGAGGAATACCAACCATTGAGCACATACTTCCCAGATGAAGAAGTTAATTTAGTAGAAGTAATCTCTAAAGACACTCGTGGTTGGAAAATGTTCTTTGACGGAGCGATAAACGCAAGAGGTGTAGGCATTGGAGCAATCTTGATATCACCCAATGGTCAGCACTATCCAGCTACAGCTAGGCTTTGATTCTTCTGCACAAACAATACAGCTGAATATGAAGCCTGCATCATGGGCATAAATATGGCAATTGACCAAGATGTTGAAGATTTATTGATTATGGGGGACTCTGATTTGATTATCCGGCAAGAACAGGGAGAGTGGGAGACTCGAGATGTTAAGCTCGTTCCATATCGACAGCATGTGGAAGATCTCACCAAACGCTTCAAGTCAATAGAGTTCAGGTACATTCCTCGATGTCATAATGAACTAGCTGACGCACTCGCCACTTTAGCTTCAATGCTGCCTTACCCAGGCAATGCCCATATTGATCCCCTGGAAATTCAAATCAAAGAAAGGCTTATTGTAATGCGGTCGAGGTGGAACCCAGCATCAGCCCTGGTATCATGATATCAAAAGATTTCTGAAAACATCAGAGTATCCCGAGCAAGCTACTGGAGATCAGAAGAGAACCATTAGACGACATGCGAGTGGTTTCTTCTTAAGCGGTGATGTTTTGTATAAAAAGACCCCGGACCTCAACTTGCTAAGATATGTTGATGCTGATGATGCTGGAAGAATTATGCAGGAAGTGCACGCAGAAGTATGCGGACCGCATATGAATGGTTATGTGTTGGCAAAGAAGATTCTGCGAGCGGGGTATTATTGGATAACCATGGAAAAGGATTGCTTCAGCTTTGTTCGAAAATGCCATCAATGTCAGGTGCACTGTGATTGGATTCACGCAACTCCAACAGAGCTTCATCCGATGTTAGCATCTTGGCCATTTGTTGCCTGGGGTATGGATGTTATCGGGCCAATCGAGCTGAAAGCTTCAAATGGGCATATATTCATATTGGTTGCAATCGATTACTTCATAAAATGGGTTGAGGCCATCACTCTCAAGTCGATCACCAAGAAAGCTGTGGTAAACTTTGTGCACTCCAATCTCATTTGTCGCTTTGGCATCCCTGCAACTATCATTACCAACAATGCTCCAAACTTGAATAGTCGTCTAATGGGAGAGGTATGTGAACAATTCAAGATAACACATAGAAACTCTACTCCTTATCGGCCAAAAGCTAATAGTGCCATTGAAGCAACGAATAAGAACATCAAGAAGATTTTGAGAAAGATGATCCAAAGCTCTAGGCAATGGCATGAAAAGCTACCTTTTGCATTACTCGGGTATCGCACCACAGTGCGTACATCAATCGGAGCAACTCCATACTTGTTGGTTTACAGAACTGAAGCAGTCATACCTGCAGAAGTAGAAATCCCTTTGCTTCGCATAATAGTCGAAGCAGAAATTGAGGATAGTGAGTGGGTCAAAACCCGGCTAGAGCAGTTGTCATTAATTAATGAAAAACGAATGGCCGCAGTCTGCCACGGCAGTTGTACCAACAAAGAATGGCCCGCGCCTATAACAAGAAAGTACGTCCCAGGAATTTTGAAGTGGGACAGATCGTGCTCAGGCACATTCACCCTCATGACCAGGAAGCGAAAGGAAAGTTCGCACCTAATAGGAAAGGTCCGTACATAATCCGGAAGATATTCCCAAGAGGAGCACTATATCTTGGAGACGTTGAAAGAAATAATCCTGAAACAGCAGTCAATGCAGATGCAGTCAAAGGTATTATGTTTAAGCCTCCTGTTTTGATAGCTTTTGTGTAATTGAGATGATGAAGGCTTTCCTTCTCGCTACCCCAAACACTATCAACCCTTCGTAAACCCTCTTTGAGCCGGTTACTCTTCTTCGATCACCCTCTTTGGAACCCGGAAGTACTATAAAAAAATAAAAAAATAAATAAAGAGAAAATATAAAAACAAAAAAAATCATTTTCCTGAACTACATTTGATTTGATTCCTAAAGGATATGTAGGCAGCCTCTCCCTGAGGTTCAGTCACACCAAACCAAAAATCCCAATTTCCTCCAAAAATTGAAACTGTGGCAGATGATATGATGGTTCGGCTATGAATCCGCTGAAATGGTTCCAAAGTTGTAGTTCCGCCCAAAATCCTTCTTACCCCAAAAACCTTGTCCAAGTCCTTCCGATCAATTGGCAAAGGCACGGAAGTGGAAAACGTCATTGTTGGAATCTGACACAATGCAAATTGAGAGAAATAAAATAAGAGAGTCTTATCGGTGAAAACCTTCGGGCACCATAAGGCGATGGTGAGTAGAGAAACTGAAAATGAGAGAGTCCGCTTAGTGAAAACTCGCAAAGAGCACTATCAGGCGACGGTGAGAAGAGAAACGAGAGAGGTCGATTGGCGAAAACCCACAAAGGGCGCCGTCGGCTGAAAGGTAGACATATCACCACGAAAAGAGTCCTGGCAAGGTTCCCTGGTTTTGAAATGCGGATCAATGGGTTCACGAGAAGCTGGAAAGTTTGTGTGGCTTGGGCGTCCAGTCCAGGAAGCATGTCATGTTCATTTGAAGCCAGCATGCGCACCCGAGATAAGTCCTTCTTTTCCCCCGAAAGGGACGCCTCTCTTTAAACTCATCCGCTTGCCTTTTGTATATTTATTCCTTGAATCCCTTTCGGTTTAACACTGATTCCGGAATTACTACAAAGAAAGGTGGCAGGATTGGTTCTATCGGGCTCCGTCTGGCAAAAGCAGTGGATGCGTCAGTCCAATCCCGATTGACCATGGTGATTGATTCTTTCAAAGTAAGACATTGGAAAAGAAAGAAAATCAAAGGCAAAATCAGAATAAAGTGAAAAGGCCGAAGCCGACACGGGCGAGTTATAATGAAATCCTGAGAGTTGAACCCGGTCGGTTGGAAAAAAGATTCACCCTCAAGGACAACAAGCAGCAAAGTTCTCAACGGAAAGGGGGTCGGGATCAAGCAATTGGGATGATCAAGGCCACAAAACCAACAACCGTTTCAAACTAACAAATTGTTCTTTGTTGAAAACAGGTCTTGTTCCGAGCAACCGTGCAAGAAGCAGGTGCAACCCAAAAAGAAATGAAATGCACAAGTGCTGAAACAGCTTTGCAGCAGGAAAACAACCAAAAAGGAAGTTTCCCCAAAATTCTTTCATGCGTTTTTCTAAATATAAAGGAAAATACAAAAAATAAAGAAAAAAAAGAAGAAGAAGAAGAAGAAGAAGAAGAAGAAGAAGAATGAAAACCCCAAAAGAAAAACCAACCATGGTAGCAGAGAAGCTTTTTCTTTCCAAATCCCGGCCGAAAAACCGAGGATCTCCCTGGAAGAAACCAAGGAGATTTTTTCTTTTCAAATCCCGGCCAAAAAACCGAGGATCTCCCGGCCAAAAAACCGAGGAGCTTTTTCTTTCCAAATCCCGGCCAAAAAATCGAGGATCTCCTGGCCAAAAAAACCGAGGAGCTTTTTCTTTCCAAATCCCGGCCAAAAAACCGAGGATCTCCCGGCCAAAAAACCGAGGAGCTTTTTCTTTCCAAATCCCGGCCAAAAAACCGAGGATCTCCCGGCCAAAAAACCGAGGAGCTTTTTCTTTCCAAATCCCGGCCAAAAACCGAGGATCTCCCGACCAAAAAACTGAGGAGCTTTTTCTTTCCAAATCCCGATCAAAAAACCGAAGATCTCCCTGGCAAAACCGAGGAGCTTTTTCTTCCCAAATCCCGGCCAGAAAAAAATGAGGATCTCCCTACACAATCCTAATTTGATTGCTTAGATATGTGTCACAACTAACTCACGAAATTTTCCTAGTGAAAACTGGGGCAGAAAATTTCGTTCGTTTGTTTGTTTGTTTTGGTATCTTAAGCAGGTTGACCTCAAGACACAAGGTGTGAGATAACCAATGGAATAAAGCTCAATCCAGAATCAAGAAAAGAAGAAAAGAACAAAAAAGAGATGAACTCAAATGTGAAGCAAGCAAGGGTGCGGTTTGCTCAAAATCTGATTGAAGTCACAAGCTCCGTTGATCCTGTTTTGACCCAATGCTGCATGAAGAAGTAGACACCTACAACTTGCGAGCATCAAGATTCAGATCGAAGTCCACAGCAAAATCAGCCAAGACTCAAGATCAAGTTTCAAGAGAATTATAGATAGGAATCTTGTAACTCATAGTTGATAGTCATAGCTAGCTTAGCTTTGATTTTCCTTTTGGTGTAATAAGGAGTTCAGCAAGCAGAAACAACAGCAACGACAGTGAAATCACGGCTTCCTGGTAGTCCCAGCAACCAAACCTTCCAGAACTACACTGACCTGATTCCTTTACAGCCAAGGATATGTAGGCAACCTTTGAAGCAGGGTTCGGTCAGACGGTTTTTCAAAATGCTTCTCATGGAGTGCTAAGCAGGCAAAAATCCTTCATGGTACTCGTTTATCTTTGCCCGAAAACCCTTCGTGTCTTCGACCAAAGAGGGGCAACTATGAGCACGTGCTTTTTGCCACGTTTAAATTACTCCTATAAATTCATTAGAATTATAATTTTTCTTTTATTATTTGAAATTTTAGGAATTAATTGTATGATTTTGTGTCCTGTTTGCATTTTTGTGTGCATTTCTAGTTGCTATAATTCATAAAAAGTGCAAAATATTGCATTTGCATTTAGAATCCGATTTTATATTTTTTATTTTTTACTAGTTAATTAATATTACTAAAATAAGAGAAAAAAATAACAAAATAGTCCTTTTATAATTTTTAAGTCGACGTTTTTACATTTTTGATTTAGTTCCTCTTAAATTAGGGATTAGTTAATTGATATCATGTCGGATTTAATTTGGGTTTTTTATTTTACATATTAAATAAAATTAAAAAATTAAAAAAAATAATAAACAAATAAATAAAGGGAAAACAAATGAAAGAATGAATTAATAAAAGGGAATTAGGCTAGTTTGAATTGGGCCAAATTTGGTTTAAGCCCAAACGACCACACTCCAATTTGCTTCAGCCCAGACCAATTCCGCCCGGTCCAAACCCCACCCATCTGAATATCATAAAACGACGTAGTATGGAGAGATTACTACGTCGTTTTGGGTCTAATTAGTGACAAATTAATCTTGGCCATTCATTTGTTCTCATCCGATGGCCATAATTAATTTGGATATTTACATAAAAATGTCCAAAATATCCATCAAACCCTAAGACACTCTTTACCTTCCTCGTACCAACCCCCTCCCTGTAACGTCGGCAGCCCCCACCCTTCTCCACCGTGTCTCCGCCGTCTGCCGCCGGTCGAAAATTGCCTCTGCCGCCGGCGATGCTCCGATGGACCCCAAAATCACACCACAGATGCTCCTCCACCCCCTCTTTCCATATCCGGGCTCAGTTTCTCTCAAAACATAGCCAAACCTCCCGAATATTAGATCAAAAAGTCCGGCCAAAATGCAAACTCATCCAAATTCGACCAAACTTGCACCCCTGAATCTCCTTAATTCCCTCAGTCTATATATGCAACTATTTCCCTTGGAATATCACCAGAAGGCTTCGAATATTAAATCAAAATTTGACCGAAAAAACCTAAAATGCTAAAATTGGAGATTCTTCGATTTTGGGTTATAATAACCTTTAATAATGTGTTTTCTTATGAAAACACATGATTAAAGGCGGTTATGATCCGAAATGTCAAAGAAAATCCATTAAAATCAAGGTCTGCCCAAAGAAGCCGAAATTAGTAAGTTTCTTTTCAAATTGATTCTGTTTCTTTAGTTCCATATTTGTTCTTATTATTTTAGTTAAGCGGCAGCGATGCTCCGATGGACCCCAAAATTACACCACAGATGCTCCTCCACCCCCTCTTTCCATATCCAGGATCAGTTTCTCTCAAAACATAGCCAAACCTCTCGAATATTAGATCGAAAAGTCCGGCCAAAAAGCAAACTCATCTAAATTCGACCAAACTTACACCCCTGAATCTCCTTAACTCCCTCAGCCAAAATATGCAACTATTTCCCTTGGAATATCACCAGAAGGCTTCAAATATTAAATCAAAATTTGGCCCCAAAAAACTAAAATGCTAAAATAGGAGATTCTTCGATTTTGGGTTATAATAACCTTTAATCATGTGTTTTCTTATGAAAACACATGATTAAAGGCGGTTATGATCCAAAATGTCAAAGAAAATTCATTAAACTCAAGGTCTGCCCAAAGAAGCCGAAATCAGTAAGTTTCTTTTCAAATTGATTCTGTTTCTTTAGTTCCATATTTGTTCTTATTATTTTAGTTAAATCTTGTTTATTTTTTGTTTTACTAGAATTAATTTTGATTTAGTTCGATTTCAGTTCATAATTTTGTTCTTCTTTAGTTTCAATTTTTCTTTGTTTTAATTCGTGTTTATTAGGCCATGATTTCAGTCCATGATTACAGTTCATGATTTTTGAATTCAGTGTTTATTTGGTTGGTTCAGTGTTTATTTTGTTTGATACTTTAGTTTGTTAGTTGATTAATCCATTGTTAGTGTTAACTAAAGCCTTTAGGTTAGTTAGTATTAATTAGAGTTAAATTTTAGTTTTGTTGATTGGTTATAGCTGATTTAGCCTCATTAGGATTAACTATAGTTAAAATCTTAACTAAGGTAAGGGGTTGGTTGGATTAGTAATTCTAGGGGCAATCAAGGGTAGTTTAGGCATCCAAAATGGGCTGGTTTGTTAAGAACCAGTAATTTCAAAACCCAAACAAGGGTAGTATAGGTATTTCATAGGTTGGAAGAACACCCTAGGGCCTTCTAGAAGGGGACCTTAGTGTAAGTTTCTGCATTTTAATGCAGTAACTTGGGTAACAAGCCATAAAATCAGGGATTGAGGCACAATTTCTGAAAATAAAAAAGGGGGAAGTGAGTAAAACCTTCCAGAACATTTTGCCCCCTTTCTTGCCTATAAAAGGCAGCCCCAATGCCTTCATTTACAAGTTTAGACCCTCTGAAAATTCCCAAAAACATTCCAGCTTTAATTTCCTCACAAAATCCCTTTTCTTAAGTTAAAAATTTCAAATTTGAACTTCAAAATCCCAGGAAGTTCAAAAATCCGCATTCTTATAACTCAAGTCTTCTTTTAACTCTTGATCCATTCCCAAAAAAAAAAAATAGAAATACAGTAGAAAACACTCAAAAACATTGTTACATGGCATTTCCTAGGTTAATTCTGCACTTTAAACATTGATCTTACTTCTTAGCTTGATTTTGAATTGCTGAAGCTTCAGAACTCTTCTGAGTGAAACTCAAGTGGTTTTGGAGTGCATTCGAGCTTGTTTGGGTGTAATTGGTTCTGATTTCGTATGATATCATTGCCTGGGTTTTTAACTAAGTCTAAATTGATTCCTGCTATCGGAAGTTGTTGGCTAACCCTGCTGATTTGTTGCCAATTGCTGCTGACTCCTATTTTCCTTGTTGATTTGATACTCAGGTACATTTTCTCAATCTAGGAATTATGGACACAAGCATTGTTGAGTTTTCATGACCTTGAAGTTGTATGATGAAGAAACACTGAGTTCTTCTATTTGAATTTGTCCTTGTAGTTATTGCTAGTTCTATCACTAATAAAATTGGTTTGCACTATACTTGTTTGTAGCTAAACAGACTGTGTACTTTTAGATGATGATTGTTGAATTATTAGCTTAGTTTAATTTTATTTTTAGTAATCAAATGTTATAATTGGACTGGACTATAACAGGACCCTATAAATCGAGTTTGACATTTGGACGGATTATTGTTAGTGTACAACTGCCTCTATGTGAAAACTATGATTTGTATAATTAGTTGATAATAAAATAGCATCAGTTAGTTTCTTAAAGGTCAGGAAGTAATCCGAGTTCGAAGCTAGCGATTAAACTGAAATTTTGAAATGTATAGGAAATGTTCAGCTTTATTATTAACGTGTCTGGTTCTCGAATAAAAAACAGTGCTTAGTTTTGGCAAGTTTGTTGTTTGAATTTGGATGCCTCACTTCAATTGGTAGTCACGCTAGTTTAAGCATAGATTTTAAATTGATGAAGTAATATGGTAGTTTAGGCATATTCTAGACATAGGCATTTGATGTTAATAAACAGCTCTTGTTGATTTGAAATACAACAACATTGTGTCATTGTTGCAAAAATATGAAGTGTAGTATGAATCTGGCCCATTGGTTATGTAGTTATTCAAGCTCTTTTGGTTGTGGCCCGCCAGAATCATGGGTTAATGACCCATTGATATTTAATTGGGCCTCAGCACATTTAAGGTGCGGTCCAGATTTGTTTCACATTCAGGCCTGGGCCGGGGGTTCATGGCCCAACTGCTAGAAGCTAAAAGTCATTAAAATTACATTAGGAATATGGGGAATTAATTTGCAATATAAATTTAGGTTTTCAAGTTAGGTAGCGGGCTCCAATTAAGAGGACCTTCCCTTTTGTTTGAATTCGGACTTGAACTCGAGGCTCGAATTTATAAATGCAAATTAATTATGCCCTTTTAGAGACAAAAATAGATAGAAAATCGTAGTTTGCTTTAGGTTGTCCTTTAAATAAAAATGAGACGAGCCTCGCCGAACAAAATATATAAATCACGGGGCCCTCATTAATTGATTATATCAAAATATTTAGAATTTGGGGCGTGCCGTTTAGCAAATTTCGCGGCCCTATGCAAAGACAATAACCCGTTAGTCGCTTTAGGCGCGCTTTTAATAATTTTACCTTCTTAAATACGGGTGTACATTTCATGCAACCCAAATCCAAATCCAAAAATGTTGAATAAGAATGTGTCGAGGATCCGGGTGCATTTTATGTGACGTGATCCGAAAATACGTTCTTAAATGACGTTCACTTTCGTAAAACATTTTAACTAAAAGCGGTTAAATAATTTCTAAAATTGTATTGAGCATGTATAAAAATTAGATTTTAGCCATTTATAATAATTTAAGAGACCTTGCTAGAACCACGGGATCCAGGGGTGCCTAACACCTTCCCTCGGGTCAACAGAATTCCTTATTCCGAATTTCTGGTTCCCAGACTCCAACTGGGAAGTCAAAATTTTCCTCGATTTGGGATTCAAGTTAAACCGGTGACTTGGGACACCAAAAGCCAATCCTATCCCAAGTGGCGACTCTAAAAATAAATAAATAATCCCATTTTGAATTATGTCACTTTAAATGGAAAAACTCCCTTATACATTTATCCTTCGGGGTAGGTGTGTAAAAAAGAGGTGTGACAGCTATAGAGCTAAGCGAATATGACATTACATATCAACCTAGAACTGCAATAAAGTCATAAGTTTTACCAGATTTTGTGGCAGATTTTAACCAAGAGATACAAGTGGAAGTAGAAAAAGAATTGCAGGTATTTAACGGGTCTAATCCAGGTACTTGGACCTTATTTACTAACGGTTCATTAAATGTAAAAGGAGAAGGTCTAGTCATTGTCTTGGTACCACCTGTGGGAGAAACCATATGACAAGCCATAAAATGTCATCCTATCACTAATGATGAGGCAAAATATGAAACTGTGATTGCAGGTTTAGAATTGGCACGAGATCTCGGAATAGAGCAGGTCATAATCAAAAGCGATTCGCAGCTCGTAGTTAACCAAATGCAGGGACTTATATAGCTAGAGAGGCAAGAATGCAACAATACCTGGAAAAGGCACGAGACTTAGTCAGACAATTCCAAACTTGGAAAGTTACATAGATACCAAGGGAAGAGAATGCCGAGGTAGACGCTTTGGCTAATCTTGCATCCGCTGTAGAAGTGACAAATTAAGAAAATACTTCCGTAATACATTTTTTTCGTTCAGTTCTTGATCAAGATAAAAATGAGGCAAATTACAATAATGTAACTTGGGATTGGAAAAATGAGATTGTCAATTTTTTGCAGTATGGAATACTACCTGAAGATAAGAAAAATGCCCAGGAACTTTGCCAAAAGGCTGCCCATTACTGTCTAAATCAGGGCAATTTATATCGAAAAATGTTCGGTATCCCTCTAGAAAGATGTTTCGGGCCTTCTCAAATGGAATATGTGATGAAAGAAATACACGAGGGACATTGTGGAAATCATGCTGGAGGAAGATCTTTGGTAAAAAAAATAATTAGAGCTTGCTATTACTGGCCAAAAATTGAAGAAGAGGCAGAACATTTTGTGTATAAATGTGACAAGTGCCAAAGATATGGAAACAATATGCATCGACCAGCTGAATTATTACATCCGGTTATTGCACCATGTCCTTTTATAAAGTGGGGGATGGATATCGTAGGTCCACTACCACAAGCCAAAGGCAAGGTAAGATTTTTGTTAGTACTCATCGGCTATTTTACTAAGTGGGTAGAAGAATGAGCCTTCAAACAGGTACGAGAAAAAGAGGTCAGAGACTTCATCTGACAAAACATCATATGCCAGGTTGGGGTTCCAAAATAGATCATGTGCGATAACGGCCCACAATTCATATGTGCAAAAATTACAGAATTCTTCCAAAGTTGGAAAATTAAAAGGATTACCTCGATACCTTATCATCCAGTGGCCAATGGACTAGCTGAATAAACAAATAAAGTTATTATCAACAACTTGAAGAAAAGACTAGAAGAATCAAAGGGCAAGTGGCCGGGAGGTACTACCTGGAGTCTTGTGGGCTTACCGAACAACGGCAAAAATAAGTACGGGAGAGACACCATTCTCACTTGTATACGGTGCTGAACCCTTAATTCCAAGTAAATAGGGGAGCCAAGTAGGAGATATACTCAAGCTACTGAAGAGTCGAATGAAGAAGAGGTGCGGGTAAATTTGGATTTGCTTGAAGAAAGGAGAGAAACTGCCTTAATAAGGATAGCAACGCAAAAACAAGTTATTGAGTGGTATTATAATTGGAAAGCTCGTCTCAGATACTTCAAGATTTGGGAATACGTACTGAAGAAAGTTTTTCAATCCACGAGGGCAACCAATGCAGGAAAGTTAAGTCCAAATTGGGAGGGGCCTTACAAGATTCATGGTATCGCAAGAAAAGGTTCATATGATCTTGAAACCCCGGATGGAAAGATTCTACCTTCAAGTTAGAATGTTGTTCATATGAACAAGTACTATTTCTAAGCGAAGGAAATATCAACGGTCAACCCACTTACGATTTTTATTTTTGAATTGTTAAGGTTGTACTAACAATTTTAGATAATAGGCAAAAAGCTAGCCCACACTAAATGATGAATTTAGACTTGAAAAACACGCGAAAGGAACATAATTCCCGGTCTAGGGTTACAACTATTCTGATGGATATGTAATGGGTTAAGCAGTCTTCATCTAAAATTATACCTCCGAGTCCCGTATATTTTTTCTTTTCAGGAAAATGACCGCATGGAAGGAATAATCAGGTGCTCGAATTTCATACTTCAAAGATCAAACACTTAGGGGACTATATAATATACAAATAATATATGTATAAGGAAGGCAAAGAAGGCTAAAACAATTAAATTTCAAGTCAAGCCTAAAGTCTACTCAACAAATATCAAGTTCAGAGCAAAGTCATGAGCCAAAAACACAAGCCTGCTCCAAAAACCTGTGATGAATACGCTCGTGGATACAAATTCATAAATCTTACGAATGTTTAGGTTAAATGCAGTATTTAACCATGGGTCATAAAGAAACCCTTGGATATTCTTTTTTACAAATCTGTTGTAAAGAAAATAGTTACAGAAGAGTTATAGAAGATATTTAAATACATGTAAGTTGTTATTTAAGCTTGACAAAGTTTGAATGAAATTTTTTATCAAAGTTATTCCAAGAAACATGTGCGTTCCTATTTCTCCTTTCGTATGTTTACACCATTATGAAGTTGAGAAGTCTTCTTCATTAAGTGTCGTATATAAAAGGGCCCTCTTTTATAATTCATGCTTGATTCAAAAATCCATGAAATTAACTAAGCATTTTTAAATGCAAAAGGTTAAAAAGGTAAAACAAAATCTCACATATTAAAAATTGAAATAGAAGCAAGAACCTGAACTTATAAAGAAACAAGGCAAGGGCAAATCATTAAAAGATTATAACAGAAACTCAAGTCAATTGCATTATAAAACGTTGAAGCAAAAACTTTATAATATTTAGTTGAAACTAAGTATGAACTTAGTCCTAACTTAATTGTCATTATAAATCCCCGAAAAGACATAGGTATATATCATTACTAAAAATATTACCCCTAAATGGGACCAGGGGTAAAACCACCAAATATTCCACCAACAAAAAAAGAAGTTAAACTTCACAAACAAACTTTCACTGTGGATCAGGTTCTGAAGAAGAATTAAAGATGGCATCATCAACAACAAAAGGCTCAATTTGATCAGAAAGAGCTAGGACATCCACCGCACCAGGATTAGCTTCAACATTTTCGGGAGTATTAGCCATGGGTGAAGAAAAACTTTGGATTTGCTGAGTTTTTTCAATTGTCTCCTTAATCTAACTCAGCATCCAAGTTAAAACCTTCCTGGATTACCTCCATAAGAGTATCATGACGCGTGTTAGAAATTGCCTAACTTACTTCAATAGCAGCCTTGTCCTTAAGAGCCTCGTAGTCTCTTTCCCAATGATCAATTTCACTTTTGAGCTCCTTTCTCTCAGCTAAAGCAGTATCGTAAGAAGTCTGTAAAGGGGCAAGTGAACTCTCCAAGAACTTGACCTTATCAAAGACATTCAGAGATATTCTTGGGTCTAGGTGAGTGTTTGAACAAGCTCACCAGCATAAACCTCTTTCTCATTCAACAGGTCCTTTAGACCTCTGATCTCTTCTATAGCTTTGGAGAGTTGTTCAGCAAAAGACGACTCGAGAAGGTTCTTATCCTTGCCCGTCTGGTTGGAAAAAGCTTTATCAACAAATAGTTTTGATGCCATGACTCTTAGCTGCTGCTCCAAGTTACATTTGTTCTCTTCTAAAACTTCCATCTCAAGCTGGAGGCTTTCATACTACTCTTTCCAATTATCTGCCTCAATCTGGTAATCATGCATCAATTGCTCTGTATGGGAAACCCTTTTCATCATCTTCGTGCCGATGAGATTGATCTACATAAAAAAGGATAAGAATCCTAGTAGAAGGAAAATAATATAAGATATGAAAAGAAATCTATACCTTCAATGATGATTGCACGATGTCTTTCATCCAAGTCAAAGAATTGTGACTTTCTAGCTTAGACTTTTCAACTGAACCAATCAAGGGTTTTAACCATACGTCAGCCTGGCCTGACTTCTTCATAAGATTATCATCGACAGGAACTTCAATGGTAATTTGCTTCATTACCCTGCTTCCACTTGAAGAACCAATTTCAGTACGAGAAATATTAATAACAGGGACAGTAGACGAAGTCATAATGGCTTGAGGTGGAGCAAAAATAGCAGCAGTAAGAATAAGCAAGTGGCGCTTCATTGGGACAAATATAGGGAAGGAGGCAAGAGGTACAGTCACCAAGTCAAAGCCTTCATTATCAAACCCACGCGAAAAGAGGTGTTCAGCAGACTCACGAGGTGACATGGGAGTCACTTCATCAGAACTCACTAAGGTGGCTTCAACAGGCTCAGTCGCGGGAACATGACGAGGAGGAGGAGTAACTTCGTCATCCGAAATGACGCGTCTTCTAGCCCGTGGATTTCTTACCAAAGAACTTCCATCCCGCTCCAATTTATCTTCAAAATCTTAGGGTCTGTCAGTTTTTTTTTTCCGATGAAGAACTCAAGATTATCTCCTAAGCTCTCGCCAAAGAAAGTTTAGAAGCTGCGATTGACTCAACGCTTACACTACGAATAGGAAACCTTGATAAAAAGAAGGGTTAAATACATTCTAATGAAAGGTTGAATAAAAATAGAAGGGAAAAAATAAAAAAATTACCGTGAGTCCTAACCTTCCAAGTTGTGACGACACGATCGGTCGTCTTAAGAATTAACGCCCTAATCCCCTATTAACTGCTTCTCCGGAGTTTATTTCTGCTATTTTGATTTGCCGGGATGTTCAATTTTAAATTTCGGAGAGTTTTGTGACACTTAGTCCCTAAGTGAGAGCTTAAGTGTTGTAAAGTTGACCGTAGTCAGAACAGTGTGAAGATGGCATCAGAATGGAAATCTAATGGTTTCGTTAGCTCCGTTAGGTGATTTCGGGCTTAGGAGTGTGTTCGGATTGTGTTTTGGAAATCCGTAGCTAATTTAGGCTTGAAATGCCAAAAGTTAAATTTTTGAAGTTTTCGATTTGATAGTGAAATTTTGATTCAAGGGTCGGAATGGAATTCTAAGAGTTTCAGTAGTTCCGTTGTGTCATTTGGGATGTGTGTGCAAAATTTTAGGTCATTCGGATGTGGTTTAGTTGGGTTTTTTATCAAAAGCGTAATTTAGAAGATTTTGGAGTTCTTAGGCTTGAATCCGATGCGAAATAGGTATTTCGATGTTGTTTTGAGCATTTTGAAGATTGGAACAAGTTTGAATAAGGTTTTAGGAGGTGTTGATGCCCTTGTTTGAGGTCTCAGGGGCCTTGGGTGTGTTTCAGATTCTCAATGGATCATTTTAAGTTGTAAAAAATTGCAGAATTGCAGGTTTAGCTGTTGCCGATATTTACTCTTCACGTTCGCGAGTGGACCCTCGCATTCTCGAAGAGTCAGTGGAAGTTGATAGAATTTTAGCCTTCACGTTCGCGAGTAAGGTTCCGCATTCGTGAAGGGTTGTGATGTTTGATAATCACATTCGGGGGAAGGGGACTGCGTTCTCAAAGAAGAAAGTGGTCAGCTGGGTTTGAGGTGGAGTTGTTCACCGCATTCGCGAGAGAGGTAACGCATCCGTGAAGGGTTGGTCCACGGAATCATCGCGTTCTTAATATAGGTGCCGCATTCGCATAAGAGTACTTTTGGTCAATGTCATTTTTGTGCTTCGCGAACACTAGGCTTTGACCACGTTCCCGAAGAAGGAATTTAATGCCTAGGCAGATTGTTTTAAAAGGTCTATTTTGCGAATTTTAGCCTAGTTTCCTCCATTGTTAGGCGATTTTGAAGCTTTTTGAAGAGGGTTTAAGAGGGATTCTAGGGGAATCACTTGGAGGTAACATTTTTGACTTCATAACTCGTTTTTATATGATTAAATACCTAATTAGTGGTGGAAAACTTTGGGAGAAATGGGTAACTAGTGCTTGAGTTTAAGAGACCCAAAAGGGGTATTTGTGGGGTCAATTTAACTTTGATTTTTGTGTTCTTGTTATGCATAGACCCGTGAGAGTATGAGGATTCTGAAATATAAATTTTACTCGATTCCGAGACGTGGGCCTGAGGGGCATTTTGGTCATTTTACATAATTTCACGTATTAGCTTAGAATTTAATTATAGAATAAGTTACTTGAGGTGTTATTTACAATATGCAATTGAATTGAATAGATTTGGGCCACTTGAAGTCGAGTACTCGTGGCAAAGACATGGTGTTAGGTTGATTTTGAGCTGGTTCGATGTAAGTGGCTTGCCTAACCTTGTGTGGGGGACCTTCACCTTAGGATATGATATATTTGATAACTGAAATGCCTTGTATATGAGGTGACGAGTGCATACTTAATCTAATTGTTGAAAATCCGGTTTTCTTTAAGTATTTCAATTGGGTTCCTTTCTCCTGTTTTATTCTACTTGCATGTTGTTAGTTTAGAAAAGCTTGTTTAGTAGTCTTAATTGTCTATTTGCTTAAATTGCCTTAATTGCATTACGTGAAGCATGTTAGTCTAGAATTATTTGTTTACTTAGTATGAAATTTATCATTTATCGAGTATTCTTGTGTTGTTGCTGTGCGTTTTTAATTTGGGACTACAGACGGCATCCCGGGAGATCCCCTGTACGTATTATGATCTGGACTGAGGTGTGGGATACCAAGAGATCCCTATCACGTATATTGAGAATATCGAGAGATCCCTAGCATATATTAAGTATACCAAGAGATCCTCGGGATACCAAGAGATCCCTAGTATATTTTGAGGATACCAAGAGATCCTCGGGATACCAAGAGATCCCCGGTTATCATCCTTGCTATGAGTGGTAGTTCCTTGTGGTTTGCCTTTACCTCTGTTTTCGTTATTTTACTCTTATTATCCTGTATAGACTCTTACTGTAGATTCTAAATTGCAATGCTTATCTTGTCCTGTCACTTTAATATTTATTTAATCTCAGTAGGGCCCTGATCTTCCTCGTCACTACTCAACCGATGTTAGGCTTGGCACTTACTAAGTACCGTTCGTGGTGTACTCATGCCCTTTCTGCACATGTTTTTCTTGTGCAGATCCATGTATCTTTACTCAGGCTTACCATTCTTGAGGCAGGGCGATTCTACGGGACTTTGAGGTATATCTGTCGCGTTTGCAGACTGAGAAGTCTCTTTCTATTCCTGCATTTAGTATTTAGACCTTCTATACTTTTTGTTCCTGTTAGATATTCCGGAGATTAGAGCTATGTAGTGTTTTCTCAGCTTGTGGATCCATGAGTTTTCGGGTTTTGGGATAGTGTATCAGATTTTGAGAAGTTGTGTGTATATGCTGAGCGACATTTAAATATTATTTCCTTCAATTATTTTGGCTTTTGATTATTTATTCCGCAAGATTAGTTTGTCTTCTGCATTTATTAGGCTCACCTAGTCGTAGAGACTAGGTGCCGTCATGATAGTTCATGGAGGGCGAACTGGGGTCGAGACATGTTGGTATTAGAGCTCTAGGTTCATAGGAGTCATGGATCACAAGCCGGTTTATTGAAGTCTTGTTGATCGGCACGGAGACGTCCGTACTTATCTACGAGAGGCGATGTAACTATTAGAAAAATTACACTTCATTTGATTTCCTTGTTGTGCGAGATTTTTGATATCATAATTCTAAACTTCTATCTTCTATTCTCTCACAGATAGTGAGGACACGTGCTACTTGAGATGATCAGACACCCGCGCACCGTACTGCAGCCGTTAGAGGCCGGGACCGGGGTTGAGGTCTAGGACGTGCACGTGGTGTAGCTAGAGCACCTGCGTGAGCTGCCACCGAAGATCCACCAACAGTGCCATTCGGGGTCCAGGAACTTGACACACCTATTGCTACCACCATGCTAGCACTTCAGGAGACTCTGGCATATTTTATGAGCATGTACACCACTTTGGCTCAGCCAGGGTTGCTTCCCCTTGCTACAGCCACATCCCAGGCTGATGGAGGAGTACAGACTCCTGCCACCCGCACTCCCGAGCAGCTAGTGCATGTTTATCAGGTCCCAGGGATTATTCCTATGCCGCCTGCAGTGCCAGTTCATCCCGATGACAGGGCAGCGACTTAAGAGGATGAGCAGCGGAGACTTGAGAGGTTCAAGAAGTATGATCCTCCGATATTCAGTGGATTAGCATTAGAGGATGCTTTGGGATTTCTGGAGGAATGCTACTGTGTCCTCCATACTATGGGTATATCAGGATCGAGCGCGCTTTCATTCACTACTTTCCAACTTCGAGGAGCTGTCTATGAGTGTTGGCATACCTATGAGTTAGACAGTCCGGACGAGGCTGCTTTGCTGACTTGCACTCAGTTTTCAGATCTATTTCTGAGAGAGTTTGTTCCTCAGAGCCTCAGAGATGCATGGCGCGCCGCATTTGAGCATTTGCGCCAAGGTGCTATGATTGTCTCAGAGTATGCTGTCCGTTATACTAGCTTAGCTAACATGCACCGGCCTTGGTTTCTACTCTTCACGAGAGGGTTTGTTGGTTTATTGAGGGGATTATTCCCAGCATCAGGTCTAGCATGGCTCGTGAGTTGGATATGGATATTCCTTATCAGCAGGTGGTGAGCATTGCTAGGAGAATTGAGGGTATGCATGCTAGGGAGAGAGAGGAGAGGGAGGCCAAGAGTTATCGAGAGTTGGGCTATTACTCTGGTGCCCGTACCCCAGTTGCAGGTCATCTTGGTAGGGATTATATGAGTCACCATGTTCATTCAGCTCTTCCAATAGCCAGTAATGCTCCAGCTCCTCCTAGGCCTCAGGAGCCTTATTATGCGCCTCCAGTTTCTAGCGCACCTCCTGCGAGGGGTGCTTACAGAGGTCAGTCCAGTAGACATGGCCCGAGCCAGTCACAACAACCACATCCTCCCAGAGCTTGTTTTGAGTGTGGTGACACATGCCATGTGGTGAGGGATTGCCCTAGACTTGGGAGAAGTGCACCTCTACAGGCTTCTCAGCCATAGCGTGTCCCGCAGAGTTCTCAAGCTATGGTTACAGCTCCAGTTAATACCCCACCTACTCAGTTAGCTAGAGGTAGAGGTCAAGGAGGTAGAAGTTGCCCTAGAGGGGGAGGCCAGGCCAGATACTATGCCCTTCCTGCCCGTACCGAGGTTGTTGCCTCTGATTCTGTCATCACAGCTATTATACTGGTTTGTCACAAAGATGCATCGGTTCTATTCTATCCAGGATCCATTTATTCTTATGTGTCTTCTTATTTTGCTCCGTATTTGGGTGTATCTCGGAATTCTTTGAGTTCCCCTGTTTATGTTTCTACTCCTATGGGAGATTCTCTTGTTGTGGACCGCATTTATCAGTTTTGTTTGGTTATTCTTAGTGGTTTTGAGACCAGAGCCAATTTATTGTTGCTAAATATGGTAGACATTGATATTATCTTGGTCATGGACTGGTTGTCACCCCATTATGCTATTCTTGATTGTCACGCTAGGACCGTGATGCTAGCTATGCCATGTGTGCCACATGTTGAGTGGATGGGTGGTTTAGATCGCACTCCTAGTAGAGTTATTTCTTTCCTTAAAGCTCGTCGTATGGTTGAGAAGGGGTGTTACGTGTATCTATCCTATGTGAGAGATGTCAGTATTGATACCCCTTCAGTTTATTCAGTTCCAGTAGTACGAGACTTTTTCGATATGTTTCCAGCTGATCTTCCAGGCATGCCGCCTGATAGAGATATTGATTTTGGCATTGATTTATTGCTAGGCACTTAACCTATTTCTATTCTTCCGTATCGTATGGCTCCTCCTAAGTTGAATGAGTTAAAATATAAGTTGCAACAATTACTTGATAAGGGTTTTATTTGACCCAGTGTATCTCCTTGGGGTGCTCCTGTCTTGTTTGTGAAGAAAAATGATGGTTCTATCCGTATGTGTATTGATTATCACCAGTTGAAAAAGGCTACAGTGAAGAAATATTATCCTTTTCCTCGTATTAATGATCTATTTGACCAGCTTCAAGGCACACGGGTATTTTCTAAGATTGACTTGTGCTCAGGTTACCATCAGTTGAAGATTCGGGAGCCAAATATCCCGAAGACTGCTTTCAGGACTCGGTATGGTCATTACGAGTTTCTTGTTATGTCATTTGGGCTGACCGATGCCCCAACAACCTTTATGCATTTGATGTACAATGTATTCTGGTTATATCTTGACTCTTTTGTCATTGTCTTTATTGATGACATTCTAGTATATTCCCGGAGTTGGGAAGATCATGAGCAGCACCTGAGGATAGTGCTTCAGACTTTGAGGGAAAAGAAGTTATATGCAAAGTTTTCAAAATGTGAGTTTTGGTTAGATTCCGTAACATTCTTAGGCCATGTGGTATCGAGTGAGGGTATTCGGGTGGATCCGAAGAAGGTAGAGGCAGTGCAGATTTGGCCCATACCATCCTCAGCTATAGAGATTCGCAGTTTTCTCGATAGGGCGAGTTATTACCGTTGTTTTGTGGAGGGGTTTTCATCGATTGCAGCCCCTATGACCTGACTGACCCAGAAGGGTGCTCCATTCCAGTGGACGGAAGAGTGTGAGGCGAGCTTTCAAAAGCTCAAGACAGCTTTAACTATGGCCTTGAGTTTTGATATTGCCTACAGGTTCGGGGTCTTATACAGTCTATTGTGATGCCTCAAGGGTTAGCCTCAGAGCGGTGTTGATGTAGGACGGTAGGTTGATTGCCTACGCGTCTAGACAGTTGAAGATATATGAGAAGAATTACCCTGTCCATGACCTTGAATTAGTTGCCATTGTTCATGCCCTGAAGATTTGGCGCCATTATCTACACGGCGTGCCTTGTGATATTTATACTGACCATCGAAACTTGCAGCACCTATTCAAGCAAAAGGAACTAAATTTCATCAGAGGAGGTGGTTAGAGTTGCTGAAGGACTATGATATCACCATTCTGTATCACCTGGGCAAGGCCAATGTGGTGGCCAATGCTTTGAGTCGCCGGGCAGAGAGTTTAGGGAGTTTGGCTTATCTACCGGCATCAGACAGGCATATGGCAATGGATGTTCAGTCCTTAGCCAGCCAGTTTGTGAGATTGGATCTTTCGCAGCCTAGTCGGGTTCTAGCTTACATGGTTTTCGATCTTCCTTATTTAATCGTATCAGGGAGCGGCAGTACGATGACCCTCATTTGCTTGTCCTCAAGGACAAGGTCCAGTATGGTGATGCTAGAGATGTGACCATTGGCGAGGATAGAGAATTGAGGATGTAGGGTCGGGTTTGTGTACCCAATGTTGGTGGGCTTCGGGAGCTGATTCTAGAAGAGGCCCACTGTTTGCGGTATTCCATTCATCCAGTTGCCGCGAAGATGTACCAAGATTTGAGGCAGCACTATTGGTGGAGGCAGATGAAGAAAGATATAGCTAGGTTTGTAGCTCGGTGCCTCAACTATCAGCAGGTAAAGTATGAGCACCAGAGACCTGGTGGGTTGCTTTAGTAGATAGAGATTCCAGAGTGGAAGTGGAAGCGAATCACCATGGACTTTGTAGTTAGGCTCTCGCGGACTTTGAGAAAGTTTGACGCTGTTTGGGTGATTGTGGATCGGCTGACCAAGTCCGCTCATTTCATTCCTATATGTACTACTTATTCTTTGGAGGGATTGGTGGAGATATATATCCGGGAGATTGTTTGTCTGCATGGTATTCCAGTTTCTATCATTTCGGATAGAGGTACTCAGTTCACATAACGGTTCTGGAGGGTTGTTCAGCATAAGTTGGGTACTCGGGTAGAGATGAGTACAACATTTCACCCTCAGACGGACGGACAGTCCGAGCGCACTATGAAGATTCATGAGGATATGCTTCGTACGTGTGTGATTGAGTTTGGAGGGCCTTGGGATCAGTTCTTGCCATTGGCGGAGTTTGCATACAATAACAGTTATCAGTCCAACATTTAGATGGCACCGTATGAGGCTTTATATGGTAGGCGGTGTAGATCTCCGGTGGGTTGGTTCGAGCCAGGCGAGGCTAGATTATTGGGCGCAGACTTAGTTCGTGATGCTTTGTAGAAGGTTAAGGTGATTCAGGATAGACTCCGTACAGCCCAGTCTAGACAGAAGAGCTATACGGATCGAAAGTTTTGTGATGTTTCTTATATGGTTGGAGAGCGGGTTCTGCTTCGGGTTTCATCTATGAAAGGCGTTATGAGATTTGGGAAGAAAGGAAAGTTGAGTCCGAGGTTTATTGGCCCTTTTGAGATATTGAGGCGAGTTGGGGAGGTTGCTTATGAGCTTTGTGAGCACGTGATTTTTGCCCCAAGCAAATTATTCCAAAAAATATATGCAAAATGATTTTTGTGTGGTAACTTGTTGATACTTATGTAGGAAATACCAATGTTTGTTAACAAAATACATTTTGTGTTAATTAGAAAATACCAAAAATAGGGAAATTACTCTTTAATTCTAGAAAATTAGAAAAATTAAAACAAAAATACAAGAAAATACAAGAAATAATAATACAAATACAAAATTGGACCTTGAAATTGGGCAATACAATAGCCCAAATATACAAATACATAGACCAGGCCCAAACATAAGGACTGGTCCGTCTATATAAAGAATCAAACGACGCCGTTTTAAAAGAATAAATCTAGACCGTTGATCAGTTGATCAAACGGCCCAGGAATATCGTTTGCATAACAAATAAAATGACGTCGTTAGTCTTAAACAATCAGGACTGTTCATTTGGTTAATCAAACGGATAAAATTGAGAGATCTAATTGAATCAAACGACGTCGTATGATGTCAATGAATCTTGGCCTTTCATCCAGCTTGATCCAACGACTGAGAGACGTCATTAAATTTTTAATATATATCTATATTCCACCGTTACATCCTCACATTATACACATTATACTCTTAACCTCATAACCCTA
>MDKF010500931.1:0-25063 GCA_026770625.1 Nicotiana glauca | reverse complement strand
CTTGATAACACCTTGTTGATGAAGTTGCTCAAGCTGATTGGCCTTAAGTCTATAAATGATTCTGGGCTTGTCTTCCTTGGCAGAAGAACCAACTTAGTATGGGTAATCAACTTTATCAAAGATGCCCCTCCACAGAAGTATAATAACATATTATGTATATCGTAGCAGATCACCTCCCAGCACGCTTGAAAAAACTTACCCGAGAATCCATCTGGACCATTGGAGCCATCTGCACTCAGTTCAAATACTGCTCCTTTAACTTTTTCTAAGTTTGGGTATCTGCATAACTCTATGTTCTAATCCATAAATACCATAGTATGGACATTGTCTAGAATTGAAACGTCTGTGGATCTCTTTGTGTGGTGAATTATTTCTAGTAGAATTCAGTTGCTGCAATTGCCATTTGTGTTTGATCTTCTACCCAGATTCTAGCTTCGTCTGGAATCCTTCTTAGTTGTAACTTCTTTCTCTTTCTATTGACATGATTGTTGAAGAATGTAGTGTTTCTATCACCTTGAGAGAACCATGTCACTCCAGCTTTCTGTTTCTAGTGCTACTCTTTTAAACTCAAGTTTTTTTTCATTTCTATCTGAGCTTTCTGTAGAAAAATCCTGTTTTCAATTACTAGCTCGTCCTCAAATAGCATCTCCTTAACTTTTACAATATCCTCTAGAATATCCAATTATTTGAAAATATCCCCAAATGCATCCCTTCTCCATTTAGTTAATGATGTTTTCACTTTCTTAAGCCTGTGCTTGAACATTAAGAAAGGGTCTCCAATGAAATCTGGAACCCAATTTTGTTTCACCACTTCTATGAAAGTAATATGTGTTGTCTAGAAGTTCAAAAATCTGAATGGTCTATTGAGTGGTGTTGCATGTACTCCACTTGTCATTATTAATGGGGT
Organism: Nicotiana glauca; assembly: GCA_026770625.1. Taxonomy (NCBI): domain Eukaryota; kingdom Viridiplantae; phylum Streptophyta; class Magnoliopsida; order Solanales; family Solanaceae; genus Nicotiana; species Nicotiana glauca. The sequence continues at coordinate 24,156 of MDKF010500931.1, read as the reverse complement.
ATGATCTGATATAATTCAAATTAGATGTTCAATTTCAACTATAGGAATAATATTTTGAAATTGTAAATTCACAAAGATTCTTCCCAGTCTTTTGAATATACACTCAACATTAGGTCTCCATTTCCCCATGTAAATAGTCTTCCCTTGTACCCCTAATCAAATAGCCCACATGAATTAGTGCAGAATGCAAAATCTTCATATTCTGGGGGATGAACTAGTAAGCCTCCTTTTTTCCCTTTTCATGTAATATCCCATTGAAATCACCTCCTAATAGCCATGGTAATTCCATATCACTTGCCAGATAATACATGTTATCCCACAGTTTCAATCTCTATAGAGATGAGCATTTTGCATACGCAAATATTATCATAAAATGTTCTCAAAGTTTTTGATGAAATAGTTTAACTGTCATTTGTTGCTCTATTTCGATGATCATTTCCAATTCCACCACATCATCAAAGAACAACCATATCTTCCCATTGAGATTTGAGAATGCAATGTCCATGTTTAGCCTTCTTCTATACCTTTGGATATGTTTTGCATTCTGAAAAGGTTCCAGTAATGCAATAATAAAGAACTTGTGCTCCATTTTCATGTTAATCACTCTTGGGAAGGCATGCTGGGTGTGTACAAACCTAATGTTCCAAATTGGTGAGATAAATTAGCTTCTCTTGCCACTTGCTGGAAATTTATCGCAATTGACTCATTATCCCCTTGTTCTTCAATTTGTTGTTTCTCCAATATAGGTGCGTCCACTTGTTCCACATTGCGAGTGACTAAGCCATGCAGTGTCTGTAAATGTCTTCAATTGAACATGGAGTTGTAGTTTCATATTCTGATCAATGGCAGATGTGCATGCCAGTTGCATATTATTTGAAGTTTCAGAGACCTTTGTTACAATAGCCAGTTCCTTATCCAATTTTGTGTGTTGCTCGGAGGTCTCACCAGTCTCTTGTATCATCATTAGTTGATATTCTTCCCCCTCCAAGGCATCAAATTGGACAATATCAGTTTTATCATGAGCAGTTATATCTTCATCTAACTGCAATTGCATAACTTCATTCTCCTTAAGGCTCAAAGTAGATGACTTGTTCAATTGGCATTGTTCATCCAATATTGAATCTTTTGACTCATATACTTTCTCAAACTATGGTGTGTGCGCTGCAATTTTTCCAGTTTTTACATTCTTAGCCATAGAAGTTGATGCTAATTGAGTTCCATCACTTGCTGTTGTTGCTTCTTCTAGGTGATGCAATGAGACTGCATATGGTGAAGGTGAATTATACGGTTGAATACTAGACAAAGCAGTTGATTCCCTCTGTTTCATTAATTGTTTCCTTTTCTTTTGGCTGAGATTATGTTTGGCCTTGGACGACTGGGTTTGTTTCCATTGGATTTTTCCCATAATCAGCCATGCCCCTTTGATCTTCGTCATGAGAGTTTGTCCGCTGACTTATTTCAGCCCATGTATTTATCTCCTCAAGGTTTCCAAGTTCCCCTGTATTTATCGCCTCAAGGTTTCCAGGTGCCCCTGTAATTTCTTGCAAGATCTATAGTCTATCAAGCTTTTTTGGATTTCAGTCCTGAGATTCTACCTGACTGACCATATTTTCTCCTTCAACTTTAGCTGTGTATTTCGGCATTTCAACAATCTTCCCGTTTTCCTGTGCCATTTGATGATCATCTTGTAGATTTGATACTTTATCACTAGTCTGGTTGTTCACTGGTATTTGGTTCTCAGATATATTGTCCATGGGCTACCTATTTTTCTCTTGTTTAGTCATGTCATTTACTCCTTTGAAATTCTTCCTCTTTTGTGTTTGCCACTAGTCCATGGGATGGTTATTCGTCATTGCTTGTTGTGTTGCTTTTTTATGATTAAGTCTTTCAATTTGGTCCTTGTTTTGATCATGTGTTACTTACTGTTGCTTCCAGGTTTTTTCTTTGCCTTACATATGCTTTGCATGGTTCTGTTTTGGTTGAATGTCTTTGTTCCCATCATTGTCTGTGGTACTCTGAGTGATATTGTGTTCTGCTGCTACACCTCCTTCCTTTTTCTTTCCTTCATGCTCTCTTCTTTTGACAGGACACAGTTGATTCTCATGCCCCCAGATATTTGCAATGAAGGCAGTATGCAAGCAGATTCTCATATTCTACTTCCAGCCATTGACCATCCCTATTCTCATCTTGTTCTTCATAAAATCCAAGCCAAACATGATGAGGTCTTTGTTTTGTCCAATCGATTTGCACCCTTACCTTTGCTACACTACCTCTAGTCTTTTGCATTGATGTAATATCGAGGTTCAACATCTTACTAACCGGTGATAACAACACTGTGAGAACCTCCATGTAGTATAGGTTCCAGGGTAGTTCTGGGACTATCACCTAAGCAGGAATAATACGTGAGTCTTTATTTGCTTTAAACTTAGGAGTCCATGCTTGAAGCTGCATTCTCTGCCCTTGTATAAACATGAACTATTTTGTCCAGACAGTCGTGTAATCATATTTATTGTCAAGGTCAATGTAGAAAGTTCTAGCATCGAAATGAGCAATTTTGATTCCTCGTTTCAGTTCCGTCTGTGCAATAAAACTTCTCCTTATTTGTTCTATTCTTGGCATGGTGTAAAGGAATTTGCCTATGATGGTGTATTGACATCTGCTAGCTAGTGTGATCATATAGTCCTTCCTAGTGAAAATGACTGTTGGTTGGCCTTATTTTGTGGTGATCTTGGGTGCTGTAAAGTTAATTTGTGTTGTCTCACCAAGGAGTTTAGCTCTTAATTTAGTACCTAATGAGTGTATGATAGTGGGTGGTGGTGGTGCTGGATTACTATGTGGTTTTTTGTGCTGGGAACTGAGGTCTGTTGGTCTTGAGTTTTGGTTGATAGTAGTTATAGGATTGATTATTGATGTCTTTTATTTTTGTAGATTGGTTTTATCAAAGTTGGATGATATCTTTGGGAAATTGGTGAGGTTATGTTCTTTGGTAACTGTCGGAATATATGGGAAATTTTTGTGTAACTGTTCCTTCATTACTAGAGGCTTTTGCACTTGTTCAAAAGGAGCATTAGCTTGGTCTCTCACCAATGCTTCTGTGATTGAGAGATTTGTTTTTGTCTGATCTCGCCGATGATGCTCTAGCATAAGGCTATTTTGATTATCCTTGCTGGCCATACCTTGCATATGCCCTAATAACGAGACTTCTTGTGCACTAGGCACCGATTGATAACCAACATTTGTTGTGTTTCTGTGCGAATTTTCTTGGCAAAAACGTTCAACATCATGTTCGGTCTCATGTACATCAATTTGCTCCCTCGCTTTATTTCTAGAACTGAGTGGGGCATTTCGTCGAACATCTGGCACTTGCGTATCTGCAAAGTTACTCTTCTGTGTAGTTGTGATATTATGTATATTCAAATTGTCTTTGGGCACTTCATTAATAGCCCCTACATCATTATCAATCATTTGGGATTGACCTTGGCCAATTTAATTTGCTGGAATTCCATCCTCGATCAGTTGCTGCATTTTTGGGCATTCAAGTTGGTCGTAGTTATCCTCTTCAATGGTGAGACCCTCCAAAATAATATGGGGAGATTATTGCTGATATGGAGAAGCTTCTCCATTTTGTTGAATGGGTCAAATTGATAGTGGATCGATAGAGATAATATTTTGACTGCCCAGATATCATGTCGCTACATTTAACCCAATCCCATTTTGTAAATCTATAGCTGCTTGGGAAATATTTATAGTAGTTATTGGTTGTTGTTGGTTCCTCGTTTGAAGGGGTGTGTTTTTGTGAAGGTCTGGTGGCTTTCTGCCACCGTTGGACAGTGCGGTAGCCATAGTTGAAAACTGTCTTATTGTTCATAGCAGTCGCCTTGTACGGTGAGCATTTTTAGGGTTAGAATAAATCTAATTTTTGAGGTCAAAACCAAGTCGCTAAAATAAGATTAAATTTCATCATTTTATGTATACACCTTTTTCCTCCTATTTTTTGTGCACCTCACCTACTTGTTTTTAAAAAATTATGTGATTTTTTTCAATTTTTATATTAATTAAAATTCTGCTTATTGCTTCTTTGTCATTTTTTGCGCTGAGGGTCTATTAGAAATAACCTCTTTATTCTCACAAAGGTAAGGGAAATATCAGCGTATACTCTACTCCTAATCTCCACTTATGGGATTTTCACTTGATTTGTTATTTTTATTATTATTTATGCTGATTAATATTGGATGTACGTTCAATGCACGTGACCTGAAACTAGTACTATATTATAAGTATGAAGCTCTAAAGCAAATCTTGAATTTCCAAAATATCCTTTAAAACTTTAGTGACAATTGTATCCTTGAGCCAAAAAAGTAACCTTCCAATAAATGATTATTCTTCATTATACATAAAGTAAATGTAGAGAATTTCCATCTACCCATAGTTATTATTGTAGGTTGTAACATTCATGTAAAAAAATTCCATTTGGAAGTAGTTATTATAGGTTGTAACAGCCATGTGAATTTGTGATGACCCAAAATGTCATCTTTAATTTAAACACTTATTTTTGCGTTCTATGACGTCGAATAGCACTATTCATCATTCCTCGACTTGCATGCGTAGTACGTATAATTTTCCAGAAAGTTTTTATATGAAAAATGGACTAAAATGTGAAATAGAGCTTTAAATCTCAACTGAGTTGACTTTGGTCAATATTTTGAGCAATCAGACTAGATCAGATTTTTGACAGTTCTAATAGGTCCGTATCGGGATTTGACACTTGGGCGTATGCTCATAATCGAATACTGAGGTCATTAGCTCAAATTATCGCCATTTAACGGAAACTAGAAATCTAAAGGCTAAAGATTTCCAAAGTTTGACCGTGGATTTGACTTTATTGATATCAGAATCGGATTGAGATTCTGAAAATTGGAATATGTCACGATCCAAAATCCACTAGTGGTGATGGTACCTAACCCAACCTTCTAGGTAAGCCAACTAAGAATTATCCAGTTTTAATAATATTAAAAAGCTGCTTAAACAAAGAAATTATCTGAATATTATACCTTTACCAAGGTCTGGTAGTATAAATCATGAGCTTCTAAGAATAGAATTTACAAAGCTGATATGAAATAAATGCATATTCTGTTTGAAAAGTACATAAATAGAGTTTTATAAATTTACGGCTACCGCAGCTACAATCGGAATGCTTGTACATCTTCTAATCCAGCAACCATCGAACACAACAACAACAACAGCCAAAATCGACACGCAATGTGCAAAAGTATAGTATCAGTACAACCCAACCCATGTACTGGCAAGTAACAAACCTAACTTTAGGTTGAAAGTAGTGTCAAGCTGGAACATAGGTCGGGTCCAACACCAATAACTAACAAAAGTTCATAACAACGTAGAGCATATAAATAAGAAAGTAACTCAGAGATAAAATGCTCAACTTTTTCACAGTTTTTCCAAAATTAGTTCCGCTTTTTCAAGAATATCAATGAAAATCCAAATCTTTACCAAAATCGTTGAAAAATATGAGATAGTTTGATAACTGTAATATTACAAAAAAAAACTTTCCACAATAAGTAAGATGTTTCATTCTCTTTCCAGATAATATGTGTGAAATACCTCTCTATGCCCACATATCAATATGTGTAAAAAGTCACGAATGACATGATACTGTACAACATGAGGAAAAATGCATCTCTATCCTTGTAAGTCATTGTGCCTGCCAATGCCATGTATCTCAGAGATGAATCATGTACTCACACTCTCAGAGTACTCAATCTCACTGTCTCACACTTTTCACTCATCATGCTCAACCACTCGGTACTGTATATGGCCCATTTGGCCTAGGGAAGATACATCCCAGAATATATACATCACTGACAATCAGTCACTCAGTACCGAGGAAGGCCAATCTAATCCTATGGAGAAGATCCATCTCCAGGTATATAAATACTTTGGACAAGATCCAATTCCAGGGAAGATCCATCCCTCAATATAATAAATCGCGCTCACTGAGAGTGTGTATAGACTCCGGAGGGGCTCCTACTTCCCGAGCGCTATAATCTGCACGGATAACTCACGTGCCATAGTATCAATACCAGAATCTGCACGGACAACTCACATGCTGCAACAGACAACTCACATGCTAAAGTATTAATATCAGAATCTCCACAGACAACTCACGTGTTATAGTATCAATATCCTCACTATCAAGCCCTCCGACTCACTTAGTAATCATTCTCCCCAGTCTCTCTCTCGGGCTCACAATGTCATGAAACTAGCTCGAATATGATGATGCGATGTATGAATAAATTACAATAGAGACTGAGATATGATATGCATGTGAATGTGTATGACTAAGTATATAAATAATGAAAGCAAATAACTCAATAGCATATGTCGTGCCCCCTTTTCCTCACGGAGTCCGGGTTTATGATATTTGAAGGGACAACTCATTCCTTTTGGGAACTGGGTTTGCATTTGATGAGTTGCCACCTAATGATTAGGGTGCATTAGGACACCAAAAGAGTTTGGTTTGGATAACCAGAGATAGGGTAAGGGCTTGAAATTATTCTAATGGGAAGGTGTTAGGCACCCCTGAGAATCCACTAATGTGATTCTCGGCCAGACAATTATTGTGAATTTGGAGTGCAAATAACATAGAAGAAAATAAGGCTCAAATAAGAGGGGATTTCAGTACATAATGGTCTAAAAGTAAACAAAGTTTGAAAGAACAATTATAAAGGCTGATTTTTTAAGAATAAGAAGTTAAAAATGCTGAAAGAAATGAAGAACAAAGGAAAAGGGGTCCTAGGTTTATTAAAAATTTGGATCACCCCACACAATGTCTGGTAATCACTCCTCAATGAGGGGCTACATGTGACATTATCGCGTGGTCATCATATCCATATCTACCCTTCCCACCCTATTAAGGTACATAAAATGTGGATTGGTCTCGATTACTTGTTGTATGCTATTACCCGTCCTATTCCTAATAGTCACAGAGGCACTTAGAACTACTAATCCTAAAAAGGGAGAGACATTAGGCGTATTTGAAGTTTCAAAAGGTAAAAACTATAAGACAACATACAAAACACATATTGCATATTTAGGGAAAAACATATAGACAAACAAAGGCTCAGATATACCTCCTTAAACAAATAAAGCATATAATTAGAATGACTTGCACATACTGTTTAGGTCAAATTTTAAAGTATTAAAGACGAGGCAGAGGAGACTGTTGAGACACTTTTAGTTTATTATATAACTCAGATAATAAGTCTAAATCAGGCCTGCCTGCTGGTTGTAGCGATTTACAGAATCAAATTCAACTCTCAATAATTACTCTAAGGCTTGCCTAAGAGTTTAGATGAGGATCATATAGGCATGGTATCTACTGAACTCAGAAGATGATAAGACAGTAAAACTCAAAACGAATTATTCTATATGCCTACTTATTCAGTAAGGGACTCATATTATTAAAAGAGATGCAGAGCGTACGAAGTTAAACTAAATTGGTTACAGGTTCTGCGGGTGATAACATCTAATATTATTGATTTTATATCTAGAATTGAGTGAAGCGAATCAGATTCATTTAGAAACTCCTATAGGCATGCTTTCTATGCATTGCTACTTTAAAAGCCTTATAGACATAGTGTCAAAATGCAAAAAACCTTGTAGACATGGTATCTATATGTAGTTCAATATGCAGAATTAGAACAGTCCTATGGGCTTGATTTCTATATGAAGTTGAATATATAGAATTAAAAAAGTCCGTAAGCATTATTTCTATATGTGGAAGCCTTATAGACATGGTAACTATATAAAGTTTGAATATGCAGAATTAGAACACCCTATAGGCATTCTTTCTACCCTTGCGTGCAGAGTTACCCAACCCTTTTCACTAGCTATCCACAAATTTTTATTAAAACTTATTACAAATCAGAATGAATAAAATTACATCAGAAAAAAGTACAAAGAAAAATACAGCCAGAGGAAGCCTGATTCCTGACGTCCTCTCTGAGTAACGAGATAGACCAACTCAAAGACCATTGATCCAAAGCCTTCCTCAAATTTTAAGTGTGTCAGAGATCCCTAAAAGCCTTAATGGGACTCCGGGCAGTGCTCACACCCAAACTGTACCACCAAAATGGGACAAGTGCAGTGTGGAAGGGCCGACCCTCAAGTGTCGAAGTTCAGAGAGAGCTCAATGGGTCCCAAAGTAAGGCTCACAATAGGGCATCAGAACTTAAGTCTAAGAGAGAGTGCAGATGAAAAAACATGGCAAAGAAGAGGGAAAGAGGTGCTGGGAAACAGTTACAGAGTTAAGGACTTCACACAAAAGGGGTTCAGGGATTGCAAAGGGCTTATGCACTTAGGCATTAGTTAATTCTGGGCATGCACAAAAATAGGGAGTGTTGTTATGCTAACAAAATCAAGTAGAATACATGATCACATAATGGTAACATAGAGGTTATGATCCCAGGGGAATCACGTTTGAGTCACGGACAGCAATACTTAACATTGTCATGCCTCAAACAAACCATCAGTATTTTGAATAATGATATTCAAAAGATTAAAAGGGGGTCCTCGGGCCATGGCATGGTGTTCTCGAGCTATGAAAATGGTGCCTTCGAACAATGATTCCTTTGGACACTTTGGCGATCTTTGAGCCCATAAGATGCAGTAGGTGATGATCTTTTAGCCCATGGAATGCATTAGTTGGCGATCTTTCAGCCATGCAACGTAGAAGGGGATTATATTTCAGCGATGCAAATGTAAATGAAGTGGCAATCTTTCAGCCATGAAAGTGTAAATAAGGCGGTGATCTTTAAGCCATGCAAGTGTAAATAAGGCGGTGATCTTTCAACAATGTAGAGGTGGCAATCTTTCAACCGTGCAAATGCAGACGGAGGTAGAGCTTAATCTCGGAAGGTAGAATGGTAACCTTATACAATGCAAAAATGCAGATGGGGATAGAGCTTAGTCTTGGAAGGCAGAATGGTAGCCTTATGCAATGCGGAAATGCGAATGGAGAGAGAGCTTAGTCTCGGAAGGTAGAATGGTAGCCTTATGCAATGTAGAAATGTTGATGGAGGAAGAGCTTAACCTCTGAAGGAAGAATGGTAACCGTATGCAATGTAGAAATGCATATGTAGACAAAGCTTAGTCTCGGAAGGCAAAATGGTAGCCTTATGTAATGCAAAAATGCGGATGGAGAGAGAGCTCAGTCTCGAAAGGCAGAATGGTAGCCTTATGTAGTACAGAAATGCAAATGGAAGTAGAGCTTAACCTCGGAAGGTAGAATTGTAGCCTTATGCAATGCAAAAATGCAGATGGAGACAGAGCTTAGTCTCGAAAGGCAGAATGGTAGCCTTATGCAATGCAGATGGAGATAGAGCTTAGTCTCGGAAGGTAGAATGGTAGACTTATGCAATGCAGAAATGCAGATAGAGATAGAGCTTAGTCTCGGAAGGCAGAATGGCAGGCTTATGCAGGAAATAAAAGGGCGAATGGTAATAGCATTCTCTTAGCTAATAGCAGATTACGATATTGTGACTGTCGGGGACATTCTGCCTGCTTGGGACACTGTTATGTATATATAGCAACTGTGAGTAAGTGCAACGGTTCTGAGAGTTGTATTCCTCTACAATGCTTCTCTCGTGAGTGTATAGTATATTTGATGATTTTGCAACTCAAGTACCTGCATCCAAAGAAAAATCATGAGTTTTGTAAAAGAGAGGTTAATTTGTATCCCTGCTGGCTCTACTTGACATGCTCGGCTTTGATCTGGTGTTATTGCATATGTCATTGGGGTAGAGTTGCTAAACAAGGCAGTTTTAGCAATAAACATACATGATTTTGTAAAAATATTACATATATATATGATCAAGAAACAACTTTTTAGATGAACCAGCGGCTGTGACATGGTTCAAGACATTGCAACCTCTATTGCTACAGAATTTTGAGGGTCCTCAAAATTCTGTCCCAGTTTAATGGGTTGATGTTTCTGATTATTGCTTGCGATGATTGGCTGAAATCCTCAAAATTCTGCCCGAGTTTCAAATTATGGGGAAAATGAAAATTTTACTGAATTATGGTCGAACCCATAGGGCTTCCTACGTATCCCTCTTAAACGGGAATCAGTTCAGGCATAGTTCAATTACATCACATAGGAAAGCATAAAGACTACACATAGTAATGCTTGACCGCATCTGAATTGATTGGCTTTGTATGATGGCTCCTCCTGTTAGGACCCGATGAACTATGTACGGACCTTTCCATTTGGGAAAGAATTTTCCCTTGGCTTCATCTTGGTATGGAAAGATTTTCTTTAACACCAGTTTCCCCGGTGTGAACTGTCTTAGCTTGACTCTTTTGTTCAATGCTCTGGACATTCTGTTTTGATAAAGTTGACCATGGCAGACCACATTCATTCTTTTCCCATTTATAAGAGCCAGTTGCTCGTAGAGACACTTTACCAATTCTGTGTCGTCGAGCTCTACTTCTTGTATGATTCTTAAGGAAGGAATTTCCACTTTGGCGGGAATGATGGCTTCTGTGCCATAAACCAGCATATAGGGGTTGCCACAGTTGATGTGCGGACTATGGTGCGATACTCCAATAAAGCAAATGATAGCTTCTCGTGCCACTAATTATGCTTCTCTATCATTTTCCTTAGTATCTTCTTGATGTTCTTATTGGCGGCTTCTACGGCCCTGTTCATCTGAGGTTTTGTAGGCTGTAGAATTCTTGTGTTTGATCATAACTTTCATCAAGTCACTGTTGAGATTGGAGCCATTATCGATAATGATTGATTCTGGAATCCAGAATCGGCAAATGAAGTGGTCGCACACAAAGTTTTCCATGACTTTCTTAGTTACCGCTCGGTAGGATGTTGCTTCGACCCATTTGGTGAAATTGTCGATTGCTACTAGGATGAACCTATGCCTGTTTGAAGCGGCCGATTTGATTGGTCCAATAACGTCCATTCCCCAGGCAGTGAACAACCACGGTGAGCTTGTTGCATTGAATTCGTTTGGGGGTACATTAATATGTCTACATGTATCTGGCAGCGTCGGCATTTCCGGACATACTAGATGTAGCCTGTCTCCATAGTCATCCAAAAGTAACCGGCTTAGAGTATCTTCTTTGCTAAGAAAAAACCCTTCATATGTGGACTGCAGGTCCCAGCATGAATTTCCTCTAGTAGCCTAGATGCTTCCTTTGTGTCGACACATCTTAACAATCCATGATCGAGAGTCCTTCTATACAGGATTCCTCCGCTATGAAAGAAATTATTGGACAACCTCCGAATTGTGCATTTTGAGTAGGATTTGCAAGTTCTCCTTTGCCAAATATTCCTTGATATCATGAAACCAAGGCTTTTCGTCTACCTCTTATCCAACATGGGCACAATAAGCTGGTTGATCATGAATCCTTACTGGAATGAAATCAATGAAGTTTTTGTTTGGATGTTGTATCATAGATGATATGGTAGCCAATGCATCGGCGAACTCGCTATGGACTCTGGGAATATGTTGGAATTCTGTCTTTGTGCACCTCTTACTCAATTCTTGTACATAATGCAGATACGATAGTATCTTGGAGTTCTTAGTTGCCCATTCTTCTCCGACTTTATGTACAAGTAGGTCTGAATCTCCATTCACCAACAACTCCTGAATGTTCATGTCAATAGCCATCTTGAGCCCTAGGATGTAGGCTTTGTATTCGGCCATATTGTTGGTGCATGGGAACCTGAGTTTGGTAGACACCGGATAATGCTAACCAATTTTCGATACTAGGACTGCTCCTATACCAACTCCTTTGAAATTTGCCACTCCATCGAAGAATATTCTCTAACCGTCATAGGATTCTACAATATCTTCTCCTATGAATGATACCTCCTCGTCAGGAAAATGCATTTTCAGGGGTTCGTATTCTTTGTCCATGGGATTTTCAGCAAGGTGATCTGCTAGCGCCTGTCCCTTGATTGCCTTCTTAGCTACGTAGACAATGTCAAATTTTCTCAATAGGATTTGACACTTGGCTAGATTTCCAGTAGGCATGGGCTTCTGAAAGATGTACTTCAAGGGATCCATCATTGATATAAGGTATGTGGTATAGGCATAGAAGTAGTGCCTCAACTTCTGGTCTACACAAGTCAAAGTACAATAGGTGCGCTCTAATAGAGAATACCGGTCCTCACCCAAGGTGAACTTTTTACTAAGGTAATAAATATCATGTTCCTTCCTTCCCGTTTTATCATTCTGCCCCAGAATGCAACCGAAAGCTCCATCTAATACTGCAAGGTAGAATAATAAGGGTCTACTTGGCTCAGGTGGAGCTAGGACTGGTGGTGCTAACAGGTATTCCTTAATACTGTTGAAAGCTTTTTGGCAGTCGTCCGTCCATTTGGTAGCATCTTCCTTCTTTAGCATCTTAAATATTGGCTCACAGATAACTGTAGATTGTGCTATGAACCGACTGATGTAGTTGAGTCTCCCTAAGAAATTCATCACATCCTTTTTTTTCTTTGGCTGTGGCAATTGTTAAATAACTTTGAATTTTGATGGGTCCAATTCTATCCCTCGGAGACTCACAATGAACCCAAGCAACTTTCCAGCTGGAATGCCAAATGCACATTTTGCGGGATTCAGTTTTAGGTAGTACCTTCTTAGTCTATTGAAGAACTTCCTCAAATCTTCCATGTGATCAGTAGTCTTCTTTGAATTGATGATAACATCATCTATGTACACCTCTATTTCCTTGTGTATCACATTATGGAATATGGTAGTCATGGCCCTCATGTAGGTGGCCCCTACATTCTTTAACCTGAACGACATCATTTTGTAGCAATACATTCCCCACGACGTAATTGAAGCTATTTTCTCAGCATCTTCTTCATCCATTCAGATCTAATGATAACCAGCAAAACAGTCTACAAATGACTGCAACTTATGCTCGGCGAAATTATCGATCAGTATGTGTATGTTTTGCAAAGGGAAGTCATCTTTCGGACTGGCCCGGTTGAGATCCCGGTAGTCGACACAGACTCTAAGCTTCATGTCCTTCTTAGGTACTGGCACGATGTTGTCTAACCATGTCAGGTATTCTACTACCTTGAGAACCTTAGCTTTGGCCTGCTTAGTGACTTCTTCCTTAATTTTCAGACTCATGTCAGGCTTGAACTTTCTGAGCTTTTGCTTTACCGGCGAACATGTTGGATTGGTTGGAAGTTTGTGAGCCACAATGGATGTACTCAGACCACTCATGTCATCATACGACCTGGCGAATATGTCCTCATATTCTCTTAGAAATTTCGTGTACTCCTTTTCTGATGGCGATAAATGGACGCCGATTTATGTTTCTTTGACATTTTCTGAATCTCCCAAGTTAACCACTTCTGTTTTATCCAGGTTGGACTTGGGTCTATTCTCAAAATTCTCAACTTTCTTAACAATCTCTTCTGGCACGTCATCTTCCTCTGAATCTATGTCTGTTTGTTGTGTTGTCTCGTTGCATGTCACAATCATTGGTTCATCAAGACAAGTAATAGTAATGCAGTATAAGTAAAGTAATGAGAAAAATAATAATAAGTATTGATTCTTAAGAAAGGTCAAAATACTATGATAAATTTCATAATCGTTTTGAACATTGAAGATCTTATTGCAGGAATTGAAAACATGCGAAAAAACAAAATATTTTAGTAAACAAAATAGTGCTTGTTTTAGCCTTGCTACCTTGAGGCTCGTTGGGCTCTGGTTGTCCTGATGGTCCTATTATTGAGGCATGCTCCTCTGCTTACAGCATGTATGGAAGGGCCTTCCTCCCCCTCCTCCTCGAGAACGAAACAACAATCCATATCATTATCTTCTAAGAACAAAGTCTTCACTGCTGCGAGTGCTTCTTCTTCTTCTGACCCATAGATAACATCGACTAGTTGGAAAGTTTTCTCCAGATGCGGTACTGGCTGGTCCTGTGGATAATAAGGACCGCACCATGGTGGTGACCAGTTTTTGAATTCTCCCAGGTGTACTCATATCCCAGACCAAAAGTGGTGCCGTGCTTCTTGAGTTTTACAGGCTCAGTGATTCCTTGGAGGTTCTTGCAATGTCCTTTGCTAGGTTCATAACCACTCCAATTCAGTATGCTCTCAATCTTGTTATCCTACCATTTTTCTTTTTCAACAGCATTTACACGTTCGATGTGGTGATAAGTCTCTCCTCCCAGCTTCTTTATCCCCTGGATTGATGGAATGGTATGACGACTATATGTAGGATTGCTACCGTCATTGTGAATGATCACTTCCTGGTGATTCCATTCGAACATTATTGCCTGATGCAGTGTTGATGTTATGGCTCCGGCATCATGAATCCATGGCCTTCCCAATAACAAATTCTAAGATACTGTCACCTCTATCACATGGAAATCAACATTGAAACAAGATGGTCCCATTTGTAACCGCAGACTAATCTCCCCAATAGTGGACCTGTGGGAACCATCGAAAGCTTTCACATTTATCGATCAATCCTTTATCTTGTACATTCCCTTACCCAACTTCTTGAGTGTTACCAGTGGACAAATATTGAGACTGGAACCCCCGTCGATCAGGATCCTGGTGATGAAGTAGTGTTCACATTGCACAGTGATGTGCAACGCATTGTTGTGTCCTAACCCTTCAGGTGGTAGCTCATCCTCATGAAAAGTAATTTTGTGACTTTCCAATACATTTTGGCCATTTCCTCACGAGTGATGCTGTTTAGCACGTGTGCTTCACTTAGCACCTTCAATAGAGCATTCTTGTGTGCCTCAAAATTTTCTAGCAAAGCATGGAAATTTGCGCCGGTATTTTGTTCAACTAGTCGATGACCGAGTATTCTTTGGCCTATATCTTTATTCAAAGATCATTTCGACCTGTCTCAATGATAGGTGACCGATTGGAAGCCTGCTTGCTTGACTCAGCTAGGTGTTCCGGGGTATAAACCCTACCAGTTCTCGTTATACCCTGTGCGGCAACCGTTTCCTCGAACCTACCCTTGCCTTTTCTTCTTGTCTCGGCTGTATAGCCCCATGGTATGGCCTTTGTATGGAAATGTGTCATGGTTGACATCGCCACTAGAATTGGTGCAACTATCTTTACTCCAAATAGGGCATATGCCTTGGGTGGTAGAACAACAACTTCGAATGGTGGAGGTGCACTTGCAGGAGATACGAATTCGACCTCAATTGGGGTTGGTGCCTTTGTAGATGACGTTTTTTCAAACTCTAATAGTACGAACATATTTACCTCGCCGTCCTTAGAGGGCTGAATTTGGACTACAATCGGGTTAAGAGTAACTATTGGCTTCTTTGGGTCATCACCTTCTGCGATAAAACCGATTGATCCCTCGGGATCCTAATCATTCTCTATTTCAATCATGTGAATGCCTCTACCCTTGTGGTCTGGCAGAGGGTTATTGCGAACATTCAGAGCGGGTTCCTTTGCCACGATAATCTTGTTGTCAATCAGAGCCTGGATCTTGTCCTTCAAGGAACGACATTCGTCGATAGTGTGCCCTTTCATGTCAAAATGGTATGCATAGGATTTGTTTGGATTAATCCACTAAGAAGGTTTCTCAGGGGTTGCACCAGGGATAAGGGTGACATAACTAGCAGCTTTGAGTCTCTCATACAACTAGTCAACGGGTTCAGCAATGGCTGTATACTATTTAGGAGGTTTGCGGTCAAAATTCGGTTGAGGTCTAGGGAAGTTTTGGCATGTAGGAGGTGATTGATAGTGGGATGGTTGAGCATTGTAGGCTTGGTAAACATGTGATAGTTGGGAATATCTGGGTGAAATACGCTGATATGTGGGAGGTGGAGGTGATTGATAGGTGGATGGTGGAGTTTGGTAAGAGGCTGAGAGTGCTTGGTAGTTTGGAGTAGGCTAGTATGTGAGTGGAGGCATTGCATATGTTTGGTATTTGATAGGATATTCGGTTCTTTGTGCAACCATTACGGCCCTTACGTCCCTTTTCTTGGATGCACCACCAGACTGTATGGCCTTATTGGTAGCTTGCAAAGCCTCGAAGTCCGTAACCATACCGTTTTTGATACCCTCTTTGATCCTTTCACCCAGCTTGAAAATGTCAGAAAATTTATGGTTCTCAATCAGCATCAGCCTTTCATAATACTGCAGGTCTTGAGCCCGGATGAAATATTTATTCATTTGTTCCTCCTCTAAGGCAGGTCTGACATTAGTAGCTTCGCACCTCTAGCGAGTAGCATACTCGCGGAATGTTTCGGTAGGTTTCTTTTTTAGATTCTAAATGTAGAACACATCCGGCACATTCTCTGTGTTGAACCCGAACCTGTCCAAAAAGACGGACGCCATGCCTACACAGTTTTACCATTTCTTCGGATCTTGGCTAATTTACCAAGACAGAGCATCTCCTTTCAGACTTCTCATGAAAAGCTTCATGCAGATTATTTTGTCCTTCCCTACTCCAACCAGCTTGCAAAGTACATTCTCAAATGGACTCTTGGATCCCCTGGACTATCAAACATTTCAAACATCAGAGGTTTGTACCCTTCGAGCAGTTCAACATCGGGCTGTATGCAAAGATCCTCATAGTTCAGCCTCTCAATTCCCTTGCTTCCTTCGATGCATTGGATTCGACTAGTCAATTTCTTAAGTTCTTCCACCAGGTTCCTAATCAGCGATTCTTTATCATCAGACTTGGGTGTGCTTGAGATGTGTTGCGTGGAGTATGGCATGGTCTCCACATATATGCGAGTGTTGTGATATGTGTTGAAGTGGTCATTTGTGGAGTTGAAGGGTTCTGGGATGAGCGGTGAAGTATTGTTGGAAGTATGGCAGGTGTTGCAGTGGTGGTGTGAAGCGGGATGGTTTTGTTGTTTTGGGATATTTTGTGGCGGTGTAGGGTTCTGAGTATTTGGGGAATTGACATCTGAAGTGGTGAGGGAAAATGACAGATTCGCCAGATTCCGAACCTGATCAAGTTCTTCTTAGAATTTCAGCAACTTTTGTTCAAGTTGGGATGCACTTTCCTTAGGAACCAAAGTACCATGACCATGAGTGACCTTTACCCGTTCACTTGAGTTCTCCTTTATCTGGCTTTGTTCAAATCTTCCATTTTTTACTTTGTTCCTGTTTCTGACAGGACTAAGAGGAGGAGTGGGTGTAGGGCCCCTACATCTCGTGGAATAAGATGATGTTGCCATAGTGCATAAACTAACCTTTGGGTAGGGGAATAATAAACAAAAATTAAAAACAAAAAGGTAACAAGTTAGTAAGGAATATAAGAAATGTTGCAATATTTAAACACATAATGCAAGAATATAAATCATGTCCTAATTTGGGAACCTGTTTGTGCCCGAGGTAGGCCTAGAGACAAGTTGATTTGGAGAACTTAGAATACTAAATGCCTCATTTCATTGATTAATAGATGAATCCCAAATCGACACAAAATAACAGGAAATAAAGTGTCTAATGGCCATTGGCCGTATTACATTTCTTAAAGCAAAAGAAAAACTCCTATCTATTTTGTCCCAGAAGGACCTTCCTCAGGTTGAATGCTCTCGTTGATCAAATCCTTCAGTTCGCGTAGGTTTACCAGTAAAAATGCCTTTGCCAGGTGTTCTCCTTCATTTCCCTCAGCGTTCTGGTAGTTGGTGACTCTCTTCCTCACTTTTCCTTCTAATTCCAACAGACTATATTCCAGATATTCCAACTTAACGCTAGCTCTGGCGTCCATCTCTTTCCACTCATTGATTTGGTCATCCGATGGAAGACTCCTCCACCAGTCTAGCAAGAGTGGGGGCGTTCTAACAGTACTGAAACTGGGAACCTCATGCCTCATATTTTTGTAAGACAAAAAGGTTAGGCCCTTACCCCCACTGGACTCAACTATTTAATATCAACAATTAGCATAAAAGCATTTAGTTCTCCAAATAAATGCACAGAACGTGATAATGTCCGTTTGGATTTTAGGAAACCCAGTGGACTTTGGACAAGGCTATCTTAAAGAGTCATTTTGCGGACAACATAACTAACTCAACTAGGTTTGACCATGATGCATGCACAATTTAAACAAAGCAAGGTTTCTTTGGGGTTTTAGACTGGTACCCTTGAGCAGACAACTTAAGGGGGAAAGGCACAGAATCGTTGACTACACCGTTGATCGACTGGTATTACCGCAAATAAGTCTTTTTCGGATTTAGGGGTGATAATATCGGAAGAGCACAACCACTCATTAAAAGTGTTTCTATAGGATTTGTTTTGGCACGAGCGGAATATGATGCTGAACATATTATGAAACAATTAAAGGAATGTTGTCACGTATTTGCACGTTTAAGAAAGCAGTAAATACAATTGTTTAATAATTTAAAGCAGTAGTAAAGGAAGGCAGTAAAGGAGAGAAACAATAAGACAAGTCAGTTTGGCAATCGAAAGGAAACTGAATGCTTAAAAGAAATAAACAAATAATTGCGCATAAATTCACAACAATAGTCTGAACTGGTAAAAGCCTAAATATCCCCAGCAGAGTCACTACGCTGTCGCGCCCCCTTTTTCCTCGCGGAGTCCGGGTTTATGACATTTGTAGGGACAACTCATTCCTTTTGGGAACTGGGTTTGCATTTGAAGAGTTATCACCTAATTATTAGGGTGCATTAGGACAGCAAAATAGTTTGGTTTGGATAACCAGAGATAGGGTAAGGGCTTGAAATAATTCTAAGGGGAAGGTGTTAGGCACCCTTCAGAATACACTAGTGTGGTTCCCGGCCAGACAATTATTGTGAATTTGGAGTGCAATTAACATAGAAGAAAATAAGGCTCAAATAAGAGTGGATTTTAGTACATAATGGTCTGAAAGTAAACACAGTTTGAAAGAACAATTATAAAGTCTGATTTTTTAAGAATAAGGAGTTAAAAATTCTGAAAGACATGAAGAACAAAGGAAAAGGGGTCCTAGGTTTATTAAAAATATGGATCACCCAGCACAATGTCTGGTAATCACTCTTCAATGAGAGGCTACACGTGACATTATCGCGTGGTCATCATAGTTATATCTACCCGTCCCACCCCATTAAGGTACTTAAAGCGCGGATTGGTCTCGATTACTTATTACATGCTATTACCCATCCCATTCCTATCAGTCCCGGAAGAACTTAAGACTACTAATCCTAAAAAGGGAGGGATATTAGGCATATTTGAAGTTTCGAAAGCTAAAAACTCTAAGGCGACATACAAAATACATATTACATATTTGGGGGAAAACATATAGATAGACAAAGGCTCAAATATACCTCCTTAAACAATGAAAGCATATAATTAGCATGACTTGCACATACTGTTTAGGTCTAATTTTAATGTATTAAATACGAGGGAGAGGAGACCGTTGAGATAGTTTTATTTTATTACATAACCTAGTTAATAAGTCCTAATCAGGCCTGCCTACTGGTTGTAGCGATTAACAGAAGAAGATTCGACTCTCAATTATTACTCTAAGGCTTGCCTAAGGGTTTAGACGAGGATCCTATATGCATGGTATCTACTGAACTCAGAAGATGATAAGACAGTAAAACTCGAAACAAATTATTCTATAAGCCTACTTATTTAGCGAGGAACTCAGATTATTAAAAGAGATGCAGAGCGTACGAAGTTAAACTAAATTGGTTACAGGTTCTGTGGGTGATAGTATCTAATATTACTGATTTTATATCCAACATTGAGTGAAGCGAATCAAATTCATTTAGAAATTCCTATAGGCATGCTTTCTATGCATTGCTGATTTTAAAGCCTTATAGATGTAGTGTCGAAATGCAGAAAACCTTGTAGACATGGTATCTATATGTAGTTGACTATGCAGAATTAGAACAGTCGTGTGAGCATGATTTCTATATAAAGTTGAATATGCAGAATTAGAACCGTCTGTAGGCATGATTTCTATATGTGGAAACCTTATAGACATGGTATTTATATGTAGTTTGAATATGCAGAATTAGAACACCCTATAGGCATGTTTTCTACCCTTACATGCATAGTTACCAAGCCTTTTCACTAGACATCCCCAAGTGTTTATTACAACTTATTACAAATCAGAATGAATAAAATTACACCAGAAAAAGGTACAAAGAAAAATACAACTAGAGGAAGCCTGATTCTTGACTTCCTCTATGAGATATGATATAGACCAACTCAAAGACCATCGATCCAAATCCTTTCTCCAATTTAAGTGTGTCAAAGTTCCCTAAGATCCTCAATGGGACTCCGGGCAGTGCTCACACGCAAACTGTATCACCAGAATGCGACAAGTGCTGCATGGAAGGGCCAGCCCTCAACTATCCAAGTTCATAGGGAGCTCAATGGGTCCCAAGGCAAGTATCACAACAGGGGAGCACAACTTAAGTCTAAGAGAGAGTGCAGGTGAAGAAACAGGGTAAAGAAGAGGGCAAGCGGTGCTGTGAAACAGTTATACAGTTAAGGAATTCACACAAAAGGGGTTCCGGGATAGGGGATTGCAAAGGGCCTATGCACTGAGGCATTAATTAATTCTGGGCATACACATCAATACTAAGTGCTGTTATGCAAACAAAATCAACCAGAATACACAATCACATAATGGTAACATAGAGGTTATGATCCCAGGGGAATCACGTTTGAATCACAGACAACTGTAGATATGTGATTTTTGACCCTCCCAAAGATTTTTCATATTTTATCATGTAAATATTTAATTTATGCTTAATATGGCTATTTTAACTCATTTTTACTCTTTTACTTTTATTTTATTACAAGAAAACGACAATTACAAAAAATAGGTTCATTAATGTTTTATAGTCATTTTTAACCTTGAAAAAAAGAATACAAAAAATTGTTTTGTTTTAACGGTTAGTCTTTTTTCTTTAATAAATATTTTCACTTAAGTAGGGCTAATTAATATTTTGATGATATTTCTGCATGGATAAATTTTTTAGTTAACTAAGCTAATTTTAAGAAAAGTAGTCATAAAAGCCCATGTTCCAAGCCCATAATAACCGAAGCCCAATACTCTTAAAACACTAGACTTAGACTATAAAAAGAGTCTTTGACCTACATTAATACATAGACCCTAAGAAATACAGCAGTCATGACCTTCTAAAAGAAAAACAATGAAGACCTAAGCTTGATCTTCTGCACAAAAATAATGAACCATTTTTCTACACAAATTAAAGACCTAAGAGCTAAAATACAAAGGAACAATGCTAGAGATCCACAAAGAGAAGCGGATCTTCTTCTCCAAAAAAAAATCATGAGCCGTTTTCCTTGACCGGATTTTGTTTCCTCCTCATTCTGAATACTTACACGCAGTAGCACCAAGCAGCCACTCCTCTCAGCTCTGTTGCCGAGCTCCTAACACCATAGCCATCGAACTACCAGCAGCCTCACGCCCACCACACTACATACACACAATCGCATCTCCAAAAGAAACCAAGCAAATCCGAGGTGCTGACGAGGCCTGTTGTGGAAGTTTGTCGGAGTTCCGGCGAGCTTCGAGGTCTGGATCGCTGTTCCATTTGAGGTTCCTATTTTCGGTCCAGTTAACTGTGAGTAATTCCATTTGTATGAAGGTTCAATATGAGATTTATTCTTTTATTTCGTTTGTTTTGCTTACCATATTTATGGATGATTTGTTTCTGAATGTTTCTGTATCTATAATTTAGTTCCTTTGCTTAATTCCCATGATGTGAAAAATTGAAGGTGCTTATTCTACGGTGTGTGTTACTGAGGATAAGTTGGTTACCATAAGGGATCCTCATGGGTTTAGGCCATTGGCTACGGGTAGGAAACGTAATGTTGCTGTTGTGTGTTCTTACTTTGGTCTTAAGAACCTAACTGCTTAATTTTGATTTTTGAATCCAAAAATAAAAGAATGAAGAAAGCACAATGCTGTGTCGTGGAAATCTTTGCCAATTGTCAAGTCCAATTCTTCAAAATGAACAAGCAATTCAATGTTACACTTTTCCCATAATCATTATTCCAAAACTGATGAACTTTTTTTTATCTCAAACTTAGGTGTTAAACAATTTTGAACGTTGTAGTTTTGCTTTCGGCATGATTAATAATTTATCGTGGACATGAGTTCCCATGACATGGTTACGATACGTAAATTTTAATTCGGGGGTGCATTTCATGTAACCCGATTATAACAACTTCGAATAATAAAATCATGTGAAATAATTTGAGGCGTGTCGCACCAAATAAAATCTCAAATGCATGGCCCTCATTTAATTAATTTTAAAATCCTTAGAATTCGAGGCGTGCCATTTAGCAAAAATTCCATGGCCCTCGCAAAGCTAAAATGCGTAGTTGCTTTAGGCGCGTACTTTAATAATATTACCTTCCTAAATTCGGGGGTGCATTTCATGTGACCCAAATCCAAAGCCTAAAACGTCGAATAGAATGTGTTCTGGATCGCGGGTGCATTTCATGTGACGCGATCCACAGATATGTTTTTGACGACGTTCAATCTTCTTTAAAAAATGAATAGAAGCGGTTATAATTTAAAATTGGCACATAGGTTCAAAATGTTCTAAAATCAGATAATTAACCCAAACATAACAGTTGAGCGACCGTGCTAGAACCACGAAACTCAGGAATGCCTAACATCTTCTCCCAGGTTAACAGAATTCCTTACCAGGATTTCTGGTTCGCGGACTGTAATACAGAGTCAATCTTTTCCTCGATTCGGGATTCGAACCGGTGACTTGGAACACCATAAATCTCCCAAGTGGCGACTCTAAATCTTTTAATTGAAAAAATCTTATTTCGATTGTCCTTTAATTGGAAAAAACTCCTTTTCATGTACCCTTCCAGGGGTGTAGTGAAAAAGGATGTGTGACAGCTCTGGCGACTCTGCTGGGGACAAGAACCCAGAACTCCGGTTCAGGGTTCAAGAATTCGAGCTTAGATAAATTTTTATATTTGGCTTTATCTGATTTTGTTACGTGTTTGGGCCTAATGTGCTAAGTGTTGCTTTTACCGCTTTGATATTCTGTGAACTGTACATAAACTGCTACGAAACCCTTCTTCTCTCTGAGTCTTCTAAATCATGAAGAAGTGTGCACTTCGTGTGACTTCTTTTCAGTTAGAGTCATATCCCAAATTTTAGAACGAGGTTCAGACAAGTTACAAAGCCGGTGAAACTTATGTATTCCTGGTACGCTGCCTCCTCTCGGCTCGAGCTGTCCGCTCGGGTAAGCTAGGTCTAGAACAATAAACCCAGGTTTTAAACCTAGAATAACTCAGCCTCATGTCGGATCCCTAGTAGGAACGCTTATCTGCATCATGTGCATTTGACTTAGGGGACTCAACACAGGGGTTGGGTCCGTCTAAGACAGGTATACCCAAAATAATAGACCATCTTGATGCATACTATGTGCTACATGTTGCATTTATTCATGGGTAAAAGGGTCATTTGGCGGACCAATGAGAGTTGAAGGCAAATGAAAAAAAAAACCAAAATAAATGAAAGGGTGAAGTATGAACATAAAGCGAGTGGGGCCCAATTATGTTTTCTGACACATTTTGTTAAGGAAGAGAGGAAAAAAAGAAAAATAAAAAATTCAAAAAGATTTTATACTTTTGCATCATTTTTCAAAAAATAAAAAAAAAAAGAGAAATAGAAAATCCAAAAAGATTATACATGTTTCATCATTTCCAAGGAAAAGACAAAAAAAATGTCTTCTCTAAGTTAGTTCTT
Source organism: Nicotiana glauca (assembly GCA_026770625.1). Lineage (NCBI taxonomy): Eukaryota > Viridiplantae > Streptophyta > Magnoliopsida > Solanales > Solanaceae > Nicotiana > Nicotiana glauca. The sequence continues at coordinate 409 of MDKF010500931.1, read as the reverse complement.
TTTTGTTAATTTTCGCCCGTATCCAATCTGCCCGAACTACGCATACCTGATTCTCGACTTTCAGGGAGTGATACGTAGACAACCCACATAGGGTACGGTCTTCCTAGTAATCTTAGGTTTTTGGCTTTGCCGGGTCTTAGCCAAATTTTACACTTCTAGCCCTCTTTTGGTCAAATAAGCCATTTTGCAAAAATATCCTAAATCATGTCTTACATTTTTCCAACCGGAAAGGTTATTGTCTCACATAGCATTCTAGGTCTTTAACCTATTTGATTGTAATTTTCTCATACAGGTGTGATTTACTTACCGGAGTTGGAGCATGACATAGCCTAGAACATCTAGTCAGGATCGTTCATTCAGAAGTGGATTAAAAGAAGATTTTTTTTTCTTTCTGTGTTTTGAGTCTATT
>MU711428.1:12228-24525 GCA_026770625.1 Nicotiana glauca | reverse complement strand
AAATGACCTGAAAATTTGCGGACATATCCAAAATCACCTAACGAAGCTACTGCAACTCTCGGAATTCCATTCTGATTCCCGGATCAAAATATCACCTACCAACCGGAATTCGCCAAGATTCAACATTAGCCAATTCAAGCCTATTTGTACACCGGACCTCCAAATTCAATTTCGATCGCTCCCCTAAGTCACAAATCACCTCCCGAAACTAACCGAACCACCAGAATTTGCATCCGAGCCCTCTAACCATATAGTCAACCTCCGGTTGACTTTTCTAAAACAAACTCCCTTCTAAGAGGCTATATGCCTTATTTTCAACCAGAATCAGTCCAAATTCACCCGATAGACTCTAATACTGATATAGAACATGAAACAACACAATAAGGGGAAAACGGGGCGGTAACTCTCGTGACGACGGGCCGGGTCGTCACATTCCTTTATCAATAATTGATGTTATTGAGTTAGTTGTGGCTAGATACGAGTGGTTCGGAGATAGATACTAGAGAAAAAGTGGTAATTGAGCGTTGAATGGCTCGCAAAGCGAGGTAAGTATCATGGTTAACCTTGGCTTGAAGGATTAGGTCTTATTTGCCTATTTGCTACATGTTTGAATGTTGAGTACAACGTCTAGGTGAGGTGACGAGTACCTATGCATTGTTGTTGAGTCATAGCATGCTAGTGAGTCTTATTCATAAAGTTGTAGCTTTCTGTAATCATATTATCCATGCTTAGACTAGTTTATTGTTATGTTGATCATTCTTATCATATGTACGGATTTTGGAATTGATTGAGTATTGAATCAAAGTCGAGGTTGATATTGTGGAACTAAATGTCGAAGCAAGACTTGTTGTTTTCATTTCTATCTCCCTATTATTATTGTTCCTTGTTTTGGTGAGGGAGAGTATTAATGCACGAAGGGTGATGCCGTGACATGTTTTGGGAGAGTTAATGCACGAAGGGTGATTCCGTGACATGTTTTGAGAGAGTTAATGCATGAAAGGTAATGTCGTGCCAATTCTTGCTTGATTTATATAGTGAGGTTGAGAGTAAAAGCACGAAGGATAATTCCGTGCCTTTTCTATTGATTATCTGGTGAGGTTGAGAGTAAAAGCATGAAGGGTGATGTCGTGCATTTTCCGTTACTGTGTTTACTTGTTTTTACTGGTTCAAGGTGTATTAGCTGCTCAAATTTCTTTACTACTGTAATTCTTCATCTTGTAGTCCCCTCAGCATGTCCCCCTCCCAAAATTACCTGTCTACCTCTTATTTGCCGTTATTTTGTACATATTTTGTTAAACTGCACAGGGTTATTATGTATGTGTCTTATCCTAGCTTCGTCACTACTTTGCCGAGGTTAGGCTCGACACTTACTAGTAGGTGGGGTAGGTTGCACTGATACTACACTGCACTTCTGTGCAGATTTTGGTACTAGCCTGAGTTGACCTCGAGTTTAGCAGCTGGACTTGATCGACAGGAGACCAAGGTAGATCTGCTGGCATCCGCAGACCCTGAAGTATCTTCCTAGACTTGTTACTTTGTTGTTTCTTTATTTCAAACCAGTGTATCATCTTTCAGACTTTGTTTGTAGTAAATCGTAGTAGCTCGTGAGTTGTGACTCCAGATCCTAAATGTTTCAGTTATCTTGGGTTTTATAATTTTTTGCAAACTCTGTTTAGCTTAATTAATTTCTGTCTTGAAATTGGCTGAAGTTTATTTTATGAATTCTCTAATGTTGACTTGCCTAGAAAGTGAAATGTTAGGCGCCTTCACGATCCCGAAGGTGAGAATTCCGGTTTGTGACATGTTGGTATCAGAGCATCAGGTTGCCTAGGTCTCACAATTCACGAACAAACTTAGTAGAGTCTGGAGGATCGGTACGGAGATGTCTGTACTTATCTTCCAGTGGCTATGGAGTTAGGAACAGTTTCACTTCTATTATTTTATGTCGTGCAATTTTATTCTATCACTGCTAATTGAACTCTTCTATTATGCAGTGTTTTAAAAGGTGTTCCTGGGGCAAGCCCCGGGGTGAGCCCTGGGGCGAGGCATACCAAAAACGCCCTGGGGCGATGGTGGGGGGCGAAAGTCCTGTAAGGCGTACGCCCAGAAGTTCAAGGCGTACGCCCGGGCGAGTTTTTCAGTTGAGGCGTAAGCCCAAGAGACATCTTTTTAAAAAGGAATTAAAAACATTAAATTTAAAAGTAAACTTTTTAATATTGCTAAAAGCCCTAAATTAGAAGTCTTTCCTAATTCTTTCCGCTAGTCTACCTCTACCAAGAGCAATGATTTATCATTTTTTTGCAACAGAAAACTTCATTCTTCTCCGTAAGTCAAATTCAACAGGTTTGTTCCTTCCTCCATGTAAAAACTTTATTATTTTGAACTCATTACTTTCCTCTCTTTTTATATTTCACTGTTAGCTTGTAAATATGTAAGTAATTAGTTTTTTTAAGTTCGGTGCTTCTCTTGCTCTCTTTCAAAATATAATATGGGATTATATGTATGCGTGCTTTTATATGTATTGATTAGATTTATATATAATTTCACTTATTTATTTGGGATTTATAATTTCATTAGATAATATGGGATTTCTCTTATATATAATTATTTGGGATTTATATGTAATTTCACTTATATAATGTCACTTTATTTGGGACTTCTATATAATTTCATTAGATAATATGGGGAGTTGTGGGTGTGTGTGTGTGTGTGTATATATATATCACTTATTTATAGTATTTTTTAAGTTTTATGCAATTTTACCTATTTAATAATATTTTTTATAAAATATTAAAAATCAAATACCCATAGGGCTTACGCCCCTTGCCTCGGGGCTTACGCCCCGCTGAGACATATGCAAAATGCCTCACCTTATGCCCGCGCCTTTTAAAACACTGCTATTATGTTCTTTCGCATATGGAGAGAACACGCAACGCGTCTTCAGCTGAGCAGCAGTCAGAGCCCCCAGTGGAAGCTCCTACGAGGGGCCGAGGTCGAGGCCGAGGGCAGGGATCGGCCTAGAGCTCGTGCAGCAGCACCAGTAGCAAAGCCTCAGGTGGAGTTTGATGATGAGGTTCTAGCCCATACTGTTCCTACCAGACTAGCTCAGGCCCCGGAGGGGTTCATAGCCACCCTAGTGCTTCAAGATGCTTTGGTTCATCCAGTGGTACTTATGGAGAGTGTTACTCAAACCAACACATTTCCTGTGAGATCAGTCGTCTCTTGGGCTGGGGGAGGATTCTAGACTCCCGCTACTCACACTTTGTAGCAGATAGCTCCCCAGTTTCAGACTCCAACAGCTCAGCCAGTTGGGGCTGTTCCGCCTGGTGTTGCAGCACAGACCGGCGACGGATCAGCTATGTCTTCTGAGGCTTTGTGGATATTAGATAGGCTCACCAAGCTTTTCCCAATTCACTATGGCAGTCATCATCAAAGGATCCCCAAGACTATCTAGACAGTTGTTATGAGGTGTTATGGAAAATAGGGATAGTGGAAACCAATGGGGTCGACTGTGTTGCATTTCATCTGTTGGGTTCCGCTAAGAAATGGTGGAGGGATTATATGTTTGCCAGACTAGCTGGGTCGCCGGCTCTTACTTGGGACCAGTTCTCTCATCTATTTCTTGAGAAGTATCTTACTATCACTCAAAGAGAGGACTACCGGAGGCAGTTCGAACGTCTGCAACAGGGTTATATGACTGTCACTCAATACGAGACTCAATTTGTGGATCTGGCCCGTCATGCTATTTTTCTGCTTCCTATCAAAAGAGAGGGGGTTCAGAAGTTTTATTGAGGGATTTGCTAAGCCTATCAGATTTCAGATGGATACGGAGACTAGAAGTGAGATTTCTTTTCAGGCGGCAGCCAATATTTCGAGCTAGTCGAGATGGTTCTAGCTTAGGGAAGTGATCAGGGATCTGACAAGAGACCTCATCATTCTGGCATATGTAATGGTTCCTCGTCTAGAGGCAGGGGCAGTTTCGGTAGAGGCCATCCTCCCAGGCCATTTCATTCAGCACTCCAGGCTTCTCACTGTGCTTCTGGTGGTCGTGGCCCTCATATACAGTATTTCGATCAGCTAGCCTACAGTACACCACCAGCTCCTATCAGTGCACCTCCGCTCCAAAGTTTTCAGGGTGGCTACTTATGCCGCCAGGGTCAGTTTCAGGGTCATCAGGCACAACATCCAAGATCTTGTTATACTTGGGCGATCCGAGGCACATTGCTAGGCTTTGCCCTCGAGCATCGAGAAGTTCTAAGCATCAGGGTTATCGTGCCATGATCCCAGCACCAGATGTTTCACCACCCGCTCACCCAGCTATTGGTAGGGGTTAAACAACTAGAGGTGGAGGTCAAGGCATTAGAGGTTCAGGTCAGGCCGCTAGAGGTGGAGGTCAGCCAGACAGGGCCCGTCCTCGATATGTAGTTTAGAGTGGTAGGGCCCAGCCCTGATGCTATGCTTTTCCAGTCAGGCCTGAGGCTGAGTCATCTGACGCGGTTATCACATCTACAGTTTCAGTTTGCACTAGGGATGCCTCATTATTATTTAATCTGGGTTCTAGTTATTTGTATGTGTCATCCTATTTTGTTTCATATTTGGTTGTTTATCGTGATTCTTTGAGTTCTCCAGTATATGTTTCCTTCTCGATTTGAGTGCGCAGTCCGGGCGTATTTTCGAAAAGCTTTTATGTTGAAAGTTTATAAAAATAAGGAATTTTGCTTAAAACCCTTATTTAAGTTGACTTTGGTCAAACATTTTTGGTAAATGGACCCAGACTCATATTTTGATAGTCCCGGGGGGTCCGTATCAAAATATAGGACCTGGGCGTATGCCCGGAATCGAATTCCGAGGTCTCTAGCTCGAGATATGAATTTTTGTTGAAAATTAAAAGATTGAAAATCTAATGGTTTTAAGAATTTGGTTAATGTTTGATCTTGTTGGTATCGGGTCCGTATTTTGGTTTTGGATCTCGGTACAGGTTCATTATGATATTTAAGACTTGTTTGTGAAATTTGGTGTGAAACGGAGTTGGCTTGATGTGATTCGTATGCCCGATTGTGAAAATAGAGGTTTTAAAACTTTGTTAAAAATTTCATTTAATTTGGTGCTAAATTCGTAGTTATAGGTGTTATTTTTGAGATTTGATTGTGCGAGCAAGTTCGTATGATATTTTAGGACTTGTGTGCATGTTTGGTTTGGAGCCCCGAGGGCTTGGGTGAGTTTTGGATAGGCTACGGGATGCTTAGAACTTAGAAAATCTGGTTTTTTTTGGCTTCAGCTGATATCTGGTGTGTCCTTCGTCGTGTTCACGGATGCACTCTCGCGAGCACGAAAGGTGAAATGAAGGGCAGGGTGTTTTCCTCTTTGCGAACACGAAGGCTTGGTTGTGAACGCGGAGCGTGATGACGTCCAATCCACTACTAAAAAGTAAATGGATACGGTCGCATGTAATATAATATACCCAACTATGAGTCGGGGTCGAATCCCACAGAGAACAATATGTAGGCAATTAGGAATGTAAGAGAATTATCACTTGTTATGCAATGTCAAACACCTAATGCCTTCATGAATGATTGATCTGAGAAATGGTTATGGTTTACTGCGTGTTTCATCATCATTTGGTAGGATATGAAAGTGTTGGAGTGAAACTTTAGCTAATAAGAGGTTTTCTATCGGTATTTGGTTGTTGTAGGTAACCACTGTGAATAGAAATTATCATTTCGAGTGCTTGGATTACGTGTTATATTGTATGATTTCATTGAGGTTGCAAGTATGGGTTATTGTAGCTGGTTCGGGACTATTCAAAGTATAGGTGTGAGGTTTTGATCGTATTAATGGTTTCAGAAGTGAAAAGGTAGTTCTGTGAATTATGGGCTCTCTAGACTGGATTGGGTAATTTCAGCTATGTTGTGTTGTCGAACCTATAAGAGATAGGGTGACGTGGGATCATCCCGGGTATATGGTTGGTAAGGCCATTTAGCTATTGGTTGGCTTCTAGGACAACTCTGGGTACGCTCGAGGACAAGCGTTTGTTTAGGTTGGGGAGGATGTGACTACCCAACCCGTCGTCTCATGAGTTACTACCTCATTCTTACCATTTTCTGCTTTCTTATATTTTATTATCGGTATTGGGTGTGTTAGAATTGATTTGGAATGATTTTTGATAAAAAATGAGACACTTAGTCTCTTTTAAGAAGGCTTAAGTTGGAAAAGTCAACCAAGCATTGACTTGTGAGTTAGAGGGCTCGGAATTGATTTCCGATGATTCAGTTAATTTCGGGGGATGATTTAAGGCTTAAAAGCGCAATCGGAAGTAATTTTGGGGGCCCGGTGAAGGAGTTAGCCTATTTTGGCGAAGTTAGTATTTTGGCGATTTCCGGTTGATAGACGATATTTTGGTCCGGAAGTCGGAATGGAATTCAAGAGTTTTTTTAGCTTCTTTATGTCATTTTGGACTTGTTTGCAAAATTTGAGGTCATTCGGACTAGTTTTGAAGTGTTTCGGCATCGGATGTGGAAGTTAGAAGTTTCAAAGTTCTTAGGCTTGAATCCATTGTGAATTGGTGATTTCTGTGTTGTTGGATGTGTTTTTATGATTGTAACAGTTCATATGATGTTTTAGGATGGGTTTGAACTTTTGGTTGAGGTCCCGGGGACCTCGGGGTGATTTCTGATGGCTAACGGGAACTTTTGAAGTTGGAAAAATTCCTAATAGACGAAATTATAAATGAGTGTGCACAAGACCTCACTTTAAACGATCATATCTACCGTTATATAAGGAGTTGTGTGACCACAACCTATCCAATTAAAGCCCTTTGAGTCTAGTTTCCAACGCAACAAACCGTTCGTCATTTGGAGGTGTATACAGAAAGTTATGATCATTTTACTGGGAATGTGTAAGTAGCACGGCCTTAGCGCGGGAGCGCTAGTAGCCCGCGCTAATTGAGTTATTTTCTGCCTCACTAGCGCGGGATTAGCGCGGGCGCGCTAGTGTCAGGCCTCTAAATACACCTAAGGACGCAAAATGGAGGAATTTGAGTCATTTCTCAAGCCTAGGACTTCCCCAACACCCCCAATTCGACCAAGGCACCCAATTGCACTCCTAAGGTAAGCTTTTTAAGTGTGTCTTCATGGTGATTTCACTTCTCAATCACTAGTTACAACATGATTTTGATTGGATTTCATAGGATTTCTTCAAAATCTCAAGAACACCCAAAGTTCTCTTTGAAGATTTGGTCTACAAGAGGTAATCCTACACCTTAGACTTACACATATGGGGTTATTATGGAATTATGAGTATGAATCATGTATTACAACTTATGGTATGTTGATTGGAAGCCATAATTTCCCAATTTAAATACATGAACATGGTAGGGATCTAAAGGTGTTAATTTGGTGGAATTTAATTGGTTGGGTGTGAATGGATGGTCATACATGTGTAGTTGGAAGTTATAAATTGGTTAGGAATGATGGTGAGATGAATTGTTGGTTAATGGTGATATTTGGAGGAACCAATTCTATTGTTATGAGGTGTAAATATTTATGCCTACAAGGTGTTTGATAATATGCCTAAATGGCATAAGTTATGGAATTTATTACCAATATTGGCCCTATTGAATGTTGTATTGTAGATTGAAATTACATAACGGTATTGCATCATTGTAGTATCATTAAGGGGGCGAATTTCGGATATGTATGGCTAAAACCCCGTCATTTAGAAATCGGGCTTCATCAATGTTTGTGTGATTTTTGGTCAGATTCGACGCGCGAGGAGGTCGATACGAAAGGAAAGGGCATCGCGGAGTAGTATTTGGCCGGCTAGAGGTGAGTAATAGATGTAAATGTTGTTCTGAAGGTTTGAAACCCCGGACTTTCACATCGTAACGCTATATTGAGGCGTGACACGCACTCTATGACGAGTGCGAGGTCGTTTACTATTGGGGATCATGACTTGGTCCATCCCGACTGATATTTCTACTATATTGGTGATTGATACACACGCTCTATTGATGTTATTTGGGCTTGTTGCCATGTTTGGGGCCTTGTGCCGACTTGTAGAATCCTTCGGGGATTGATATTTCTATTCATGCAAGCATTTGCATATCATTTGGTCTCAGTCCAAATTTTTTATACTGTTTTGCAAACTCAACCCCATTTCTAAGTTTTGAAAACCAAAATGACTTCTTAAATGATATTTCGGGCTGAGGATTAATGTTTCATAATGTTTTCTGGACTGAGCATGGATCGGGCTACGCGCCGTAGCAGTGACTTGAAACAATGGTAACAATGACATTGTAGGAAGTGACTTGAAACAGTGGTAACAATGACACTGTAGGATGTAACTTGAAACAGTGGTAACAATGGCGCTGTATGATGTAAATTGGTCAGGTAACATTGGTTGACCAGTCAGGTAACATTGACTGACCAGCATATTGCGCTTGGGCTGTAGGAGCCCCTCCGGAGTCTGTACACACCCCCAGTGAGCGCCGTCGACGATAAATCATATGCATGGTTGGCTCGGGCTGCACGCCGCAGCGGGTACTAGATTGTACCATCATATGCATTGCATTGCATTTATGCATTTGCACCTTTATTTGTGGTTTAGCTGTAAGTTTCACATATTACTGTATCATTGGATTTTTAGCTTACCTTGTGTATTTTCTGTGTTTTCTTATCTTCGGACTGTATATATTTGTAATACTCACTGGGTCGGAGTACTCACTTTACTCCCTGCACCTTGTGTGCAGATCCAGAGCAGTGACAGGCTGAGTAGATCCAGCAGTTCAGCAGATACAGCTTTCCGGGAGTGTCAAGGTAGCTGCACGGCATTCGCAGCCATTGACTTTCTCCCTTCCATCTCTATCTCTTATTTTTTGCACTTTCAGCTTAGACAAACTTTGTATTGGTACGACATTATGTATTCTAGAGGCTCAGATTTGTGACACCGGGTCCTAGTGGGACTTTTTCATGTATTTTGTTACTTCTGCACTTTTCAGTAAATTCAGACTCCTATTATATGGTGTTATTGCTTTTGAAATCTATCTAAGTTTGTGTTAATTATGGTTACAAAGTCGGGCTTGCCTAGTAGTGTGCTGGGCGCCATCACGACCAGGTTGGGGTCGTGACATTCATGATCTTGTGCTAGGTATAAATCTCATAGGTTTCTTCGTATAAATAGTGTCTCTAAATCTTAAAAGGAAATACCAATATGACCATCTCCAAATCATGAATGGCATAATATGACTTGAGTTGCTTCAATTTCTTTAGAGCATAGGCTATCACGTGACTATTTTGCATGAGAAAATATTTTAATCCTACCCTCAAAGTATCACATAACATCGTGAATCCTCTAGAGCCTATTGGAATAAGGCTAACATTAGTGTGATTGTCAAACATGCTTTCTCATTGTACATTTCTCCATCCACTAAAATTTAGAAATTTTCTATGTTAACTTGGTGAGTGGTGGTGTTATTCTAGAGAAATCCTACACAAATGTCTATATTACCTTGTCAAGTCAAAAGTAATCTCTGTAGGGGAAATGGGTCTCGGCTATTTATGAATTGTTTATATCTTCTTAGAATCTATCCTTTTTTTTTCTTAGATACCATGTGTCCTATGAATACCATCGAGTCCAGCTAATTGAAGAACTTGGAAAAAAAAGTTAATTTTCCTGCATCGTCTTTGACATAATTTTTTTTTCAAGTAATTCTTGTGCTCTTCCTGGGTATGAGAATATACTAGAATATAGTAAGTAAAACTATGGATTTTTTTTCTCCAAAAACAACTTTAAACACCATATTCATTATATACATCAATGCAATTCGAGCATTGGCCAATCTAAAGGACATCACCGGTAACTCATAATATTTGTACCGAGTACTAGAGGCAACATTGAAATATCTTCCTTTCTTATTCTAAGCTTATGATAACAAACTAAAGATAAATGGCTCCTTGTAACTAATCAAACAAGTTATCTATACAAGATAAGGGAAATTTATTGTGTATTGTTATCTTATTTAATGATTTGTAGTTGGCCCACATTCTTAAAGACTCATCCCTTTTTTTTTTCAAACAATATTGGTGTACCTCATGGTGCAACACGCGGTATCATAAAACCTGTATCCAGTAGGTCTCTCAATTATTCAATTAGCTCTTTCAACTTTGTGGGTGTCATATGATATAGTTTGTGTGTCAGGTATCAGCTCAATACCGAAGTCTGTTTCTCATATTGGGGATAGTCCTAGTAAATCTTTAAGAATACATTAGAGAATCTCTCATTATGATACTTCTTTTTTTTTTTCAAACTAAGTGTCTCTTCTCTTGTGCCCCTTACCGTATTTATGAGATCCAAACAAACTTTCTTCTATAACCGTTAAGTCTTCAAAATATATAATTTGCTCGTCTCCAAAACCTATAATCCCCTTTTTGGACAAAACCAGCTTTTAAAGTTCACCAAACCTAATAATATTTCCATAGTAATCAAGGGTAGCATGGTAAGAATATAATTAATCTATATCCATCTGTACGTTAGAGTAAACCATATCAAGTACGACTTGGTTAGCTAGATTTTTCTTCTCCTAACTTGAATCTTAAAAGTTTTAAACACATGACTAAATACTATAAATTTTTCACAGATGTGGCAACCCGAAAAGGATCGCTTAATATCTCAAAACATTCTTGATTTTTAAATCTTCGACTCATATTAAAATCCATACAAAAAGATATTCTAATTTCAATCTTCTTATGTGAGTTTTTGCCCGCCTATCATGTCCATACTTTCAATCTTTCTGGTAAGTGCAACTGCTACAAAATAGGTTTAAGTCTTCATATATGTAGTTACTATATTGGTTAAACAATTAACCAACCTTTCAACAAGCCTATAAACTTATGATGTTGCTTTTGTATCCAGCCGAGAAAGTTTGGTGTTATATGTAAGTATACCCAATATCTAAATCAATTTCTTAAATAATCTAGCAGGAAAGTTCACGTCACAAACTGTCAAGAAGTAAGTGATTCATAAACACTTTAGTGAAATTTATTCTCAAATTAGTTGTGTTGCTCTTGTTGGCATCTTTAAGAGTACAATAGCATTTCATGTATTTGTCATGTCCTCTAGTCTTAAAGTTGCCTGTTCCATAGACCTATTCATGAAATATCTTATAGCTCATAATGTAGTAAGTGTTCTAATAAAACCTTTAAGGATCCTTTGAACTATCAGAAATAGTAAACTTAGAAGTTTCAACTTTAGAAACTTTATTAAGAATATTTTGTTGTTACCCATAATATTCTAGGTGCATGAGGACTTTAGAGCCCCTATTCTGTTGCTCATTATTCTCATGTTTATCTATTATATCCATAGAGATCTCTTTCTTTCTTTTTTTCTTTTTTATGGAGGTAAGTACATTTTATGATAGCACTCCTCTATCGCTGTAGTGGTGGACTAGTATAAATTTCCGAAATAGACTCTATTACGCATCTTACCAGAAAACACCTCATATGGCAAAATGAACCTTTCACTGGTCTTGTATACTACTTATGTAGCATTTCTTTGCTCGGAGATGGCTGCATGTCCATTGGCAAAATTTGACATCTTTGAAGTTTGAACCTCTAGCCAAATTCTATTATAGGGTAATTGGTCCGAGTCATACACGAATAGGATAAATAATGATAGATTCACTTATCTGACCCTAATCGCCACACACGTACGGTGGAATAAGAAAGAAAGACAAGACACATCCTATCACGCCCTCGCAGAATCACGATTATGGGAATGGCCGGCTACATAACCATAATTGAGATTCTACTACCGACGTATACTCCATTAGTCAAAAGATTAACCTGGCGCTCTGATACCAACTTTGTCACGACCCAATTCAGAATCGTGACCGGTGCTTAGGAGCAAGTGCTCCCAAGTAATCCTTATCGGTAATTTTACAGAAAATTGGACAGAGTTTCCCCTATTTTTGGACTACCACAAAAAAATTTCTATCTCAAATCAGCAACCAAACAACCTAATAGCAATTCAACTAGCAATTGACAACTTACCAATTAGCCAAAATAAGTCTCCACTATTACTAATCAACACACTAACAACCAGAAATACTAATATACCTCCAACTTTCATAATAAAGGACGATACTCAACATAATACTATATGTCAAGACCCCAACCCGGTCGTGATGGCGCCCGGCACACTACTAGGCAAGCCCGACCATTCATAGCAATTTCCCCAATTAACCAAACAAATAAAAGCAATACTTATCCAAGTAAAAGTTCAAAATACTGATATAATACGAAA
>MU711420.1:111520-131700 GCA_026770625.1 Nicotiana glauca | reverse complement strand
ATAAAACTTACCTCCAATCGAAATCTAGGTGAAAACCTCTTACTCCCTCGTCCAATAGCTTCAAACTTTGCCCAACAATGGAGAAAATATGATAAACTCGCGACTGAAATGTTACTTAACTGATCTGCCCGACCTAATTTTTACCTTACGCGATCGCGACCTCCTGCCCGCGATCGCGATGCACAAATACCTGGACCCATGTGAACGCGACAATACTTACGCGATCGCGTACAACAAAAATACGGGCCACCAAGTTCCATCTTCGCGAACGCGTAAAGACCCTCGCGAACGCGTACCTGCTGTTCCTTCCTCTACGCGATCGCATCAGGCCCTTCGAGATTGCGTAGGCTAAATTCTCAGACCCCAATTTTTCCTTCTACACGATCACATCCATCACCCACGCGATTGCGATGCCTTGTTCCTCTGCAATTTACGACAGCAAAATTTGATCCTATGCTTCACCAAAAATGATCCGGTTGACCCCCGAAATCACCCCGAGGCCCCTGGGACCTCAACAAAAACCATCAACCGACTCCAAAACATGATACGAACTTGTTCCAATCATAAAAACATGCCCTTAAACATAAAAATCATCAAATCAAGGCGGATTCAAGCCTAAGTTTCAACTATAACTTCCGAAACCAACATCCAATCAAAAACCCGACCAAACGATGTCCGAATGACCTGAAAATTTGCAGACATATCCAAAATCACCTAACGAAGCTACTGCAACTGTCGGAATTCCATTCGCCAATTCAAGCCTATTTCTACACCGGACCTCCAAATTCAATTCCAATCACTGCCCTAAGTCACAAATCACCTCCCGAAGCTAACCGAACCACCGGAATCCACATCCGAGCCCTCTAACCACAAAGTCAACTTCAGGTTGACTTTTCTGAAACAAACTCCATTCTAAGAGGCTATAGGCCTTATTTTCAACTAGAATTGATCCAATTACACCCGATAGGCTCTAATACTGATATAAAAACATGAAGCAACACAATAAGGGGAAACGGGGCGGTAACTCTCGTGACGACGGGCCGGGTCGTCACAATTACATGCTTTTGTGACTTTATTTCTTGCTTTTAATTATTTCATCATTGGAAACTAACTTGGCTCTTCATGTTTTTCCTTTTATTTAATTTCTTCCTTTACTGCTTTATTACTATTTCAATACCGTTGTAATTTTTGAGCATTTATTGTAATCTTCTACGTTATGAACGTGAAAAGACATGCAATCTGCTTCATTCTTGTAACTGCATTCTTCAACATCATATTCCACTCGTGCCAAAACAAATCCTATAGCAATGCTTATAATGAGTGGTTGCTCCCTTCCAATATTATAACCCCCTAAATGTGGCAAAGGCATATTTGCGGTAAAACCAGTCGATCAACAATGTAGTCGATGGTTTCGCGCCTTTCCCTCTTGCGTTTTCCGCTCAAGGGTACCTTGTCTAGCACTTCAAAAAGTAGAAACCTTGCTCTATTAAACTGTTCATGCATCATGGTGAAACTTAGCCGAGTCAGTTATGTTGTCCGCATAGTGACTCATTAAGATAGCCTAAACCAAAGTCCATCGGGTTTCCTCGAAACCTAAAATGGACGCCTTGATGTTGTGTGCATTTATTTGGAGAACTAAATGTCTTTATGCTAATTGTTGATTTAAAAAGTCGAGTCTGGTGGGTAAGGGTCTAACCCTTTGTTTTGCAGAAATGTGGCACGAGGTCCCCGACTTCGTCAGTGTACCCTCACTCTTGCTGACCTGGTAGAGAAATCTCCCATCAAACGACCAAATCAATGAATGGAAAGATAGGGTCACCAAGGCTAGTGAGAAGCTGGAATACCTGGAGTACAGGCTGCTGGAATTAGAAGGAAAAGTGAGGAAAAGAGTCACTGACTGTCAAAACGCTGAGGAAGGCGAAGGAGAATGTATGGAGAAGGTGTTTTTAATAGAGAATCTGCGTGAGATGGAGGATCTGATCAACGAGAATATTCAACCTGAAGAAGGTCATTCTGGGACCAAGTAGTTAGTATCTTTTACTGCTTTCATAATGTAATAAGGCCAGTGGCCATTAGTGACATCTTTCCGTTATTTCAAGTTAGGTTTTAGACTCGTCTTATTTTTATTAATAAAATGAGGCATTTAGCATTATAAGTTCTCCAAATTTAACTGGTCGCTAGTCCTACCTCGGGCACAACGAGGCACCCAAATTAGGAAACGATTTATATTCCTGCACAACGTGTTTAAACACCGCAATATTATTTTTTTCAGAATCCACATTAACTTTTCACCTTTTTGTTTTTCTTTTATTTTTTTCCCCTTCCCAAAGGTTAGTTCGTGCATTCTGGCACATCAGCATACTCAACAAGATCCTAGGGCCCTCCACATCCACCTCCTCCGAGTCCTACCAGAAACAGGAATAAAGGTAGACTGGGATATACAAGCGCCAGAAAGGAGATCGAAAAGGAGGAAACTTCTCAGGGTACTCCAATTACCAAGGAAACTGCTGCTCATCTTGAGCAGACTTTGCTGAGATTTCGAGAAGAATTAGAACAAGTCCGGAACTTGGCAAGCCTATCAATCACTCTTGTCGTTGCTGATGCCAACACCCAGAACCCCGTACCTCCACAGCCACCGGTACAAACTGCTAATACCCAAGCCTACAACACATGAAAGAACACTCCACTGCTCATTCCCGAACCACAAAACACCAAAAATGACCATAACACTCCTATCTTTGTGGAAACTACACCCCACTATACCCAGCCAATCTCAAGTACACCTGAATCTGATGACAAGGACTCCCTTATCAGGAATTTGGCCGCCAAACTCAAGAAGTTGACTAGCTGGGTCCAAGGTGTCGAGGGTAGCAAACGTGTTGAGGGGTTGAACTATGAAGATCTTTGTGTTCAGCCAGATGTTGAGCTTCCAGAAGGGTACAAACCTCCCAAGTTTGAGATGTTTGATGGTACAGGTGATCCCAGGGTCCATCTAAGAATGTATTGCGACAAGCTGGCAGGAGTTGGAAGGGACGAGAAAATCCGCATGAAGTAGTTCATGGGGAGTCTGAAAGGCGACGCCTTGTTTTGGTACATCAGCCAAGTTTCAAAGAAGTGGACAAGTTGGGTTAGCATGGCCTTCGACTTTATTGACCGGTTCAGGTTCAACACTGAGAACGCACCGGATGTGTTCTATATCCAAAATCTGAAAAAGAAGCCCATAGAAACCTTTCACGAGTATGCAACTCGTTGGAGGTCAGAAGCTGCCAAAGTCAGGCCAGGCCTTGAGGAAAAGCAAATGAACAGGTTCTTTGTCCGGGCTCAGGATCCTCAATAATATGAGAGAGTGATGTTGATAGAGAGTCAGAAATTCTCCGACATCATCAAGTTGGGAGAAAGAATCGAAGAAGGTATCAAAAATTGTATGGTCACGAATCTCAAAGCATTACAGGCCACCAACAAGGCCTTACAGTCTGGTGGCACGTCAAAGAAAAAGGACGTAAATTCCATCCAGTCTGCGCAAAGAACCAAATCGCCTATGAAGTACCAACCTATCCCTCAACTCCACTCACATATCAATCTACCCTAAATTACCAAGCACCCTCACCTACATACCAAATGCCACCATCCGCCTACCAATCACCTCCACCACCCACATATCAACCCACCTCAGCAAGATATTCCCAACCGCGCTCGTGTACCTAGCATATAATTCCCAACCTTCTCATTACCCATCACCACCAACTCGTCAAACCTTTCCTCGACCCTGACCAAATTTCGATCGCAGACCTCCCAGACAATATACCGCCATAGCCGAGCCAATCGACCAACTATATGAAAAACTCAAAATAGCCGGTTATGTTACTCCTATCCCATCTATAACTCCAGAAAATCCCTCCCAGTGGGTCAATCCAAACAAAACTTGCGCATACCATTCCGGAATGAAAGGCCATACCATCGACGAGTGTCGCTCGTTGAAAGATAAGATTCAGACTTTGATTGATAACAAGGTCATTGTGGCAAGAGAGCCCGCTCCCAATGTGCTCAACAACCTTCTGCCTGACCACAAGGGTGGAGGCATCCATATGATCGAGATAGAGGATGATTGGGACCCCAAAGGATCAATCGGATAGACTGCCGAAGGAGATGAGCCTCAAAAACCAGCGGTTACCCTCAATCCCATTGTTGTTCAGATCCGGACCTCTGAGGGCAATGTGGTAAATGTGTCTGTACCACTCGAGTTTGAAGTGCCTCCTACAAAAGCGCCAAAACCAATTGGGGTCGAGTTCGGAGTTCCAAAGGCACATGCACCATTTGAAGTTGTTGTGTTACCTCCAACGGTGCCAATTCCGATTTCCATGACAGACGTGACCCCGTTCAAGTCAAACGCCATACCTTGGGATTACACAGCGGAAGCTAGGAGAAAAGGGAAAACACGTACTGGAGAAACGATCGTCGCACAGGACATGACTAGAACCGGCAGGGTATACACTACGGAATATTTAGCTAAGTCCAGCAAGCAGGCCTCTGGGCGGCCTGTTGAAACTGGACCCGATGACCTTTGGAGGAAAATACAAGCCAAGGAATACTCGGTCGTTGAGCAACTAAACAAAACAGCAGTACAGATTTCCATCCTGGATCTTCTGCAAAGCTCTGATGCACATAAAAATGCCTTGATAAAGATATTGAGTGAATCTTATGTTCCCAGCAACATAACCGGAGGCAAAATGGCAAATATGGTAGGACAAGTATTGGAAAGTCACAAGATCACCTTCTACGAGGATGAGTTACCACTAGAAGGACTTAGTCACAATAAGGCATTGCATATGACTGTGCAATGTGAAGATTATTTATTCACAGGATCCTGATCAACGGGGGATCTAGCCTCAACATTTGTCCGCTAGTGACTCTCAGAAAATTGGGGAAATTAGCATGTGTCTGCAAATGGGGCCTACCTGGTTCGATGTTGACTTCCAAATCATAGACATACCAGCATCCTATAATTTATTGCTGGAACAGCCTTGGATCCACACCGCTGGGGCTGTGGCATCAACCCTACATCAAGCAGTGAAGTTTGAATGGGATCATAAGGAATTGATCATTCATGGAGACGGTAGCAACCCTATATACAGTCGCCAAACCATCCCAATGATCGGAGGTAGAAAAAGAATAGGCGGAGAAACATACCATCACATCGAGCGAGTTAATGCCATAGACAAAGACAAGTGGTAGGATAACAAGATTGACAGCATCCTGAATTGGAGCGGGTATGAACCCGAAAAAGGACTTGGCAAGAATCTCCATGGTATCACCAAACCCATCAAGCTGAAGAAGCACGGTACTACTTTTGGCTTAGGGTATGAGTACACCTGGAAAGAGTTCAATGAATGGTCGCCACCATGGCGCGGTCCCTATTATCTGCTAGAGCACCCTATACCTCAGCTGGAGTAGAACTTTCAGCCTGCTGACATTATATATGGATCAGAGGAAGACGAAACACTGGCAACAATAAAGAACCTGTTTCTGGGAGATGATATGGACTGTTGTGTTATCATCGAGGAGGAAGGGGAAGAAGGCCCTTCCATTCAAGCTGTGAACCAAGGGGAACGCCTCACCAATTGGTCAGTCAGGACCACCAGTGCCCGGAAAGCTTCGGGGTATCAAGGCTAAACGACGCACCATGCATCGCATTTTACTTTTTAGTTGATTTTACTTTTCCGCATTGTCTTTACTTTTGAAAAGAGCTCCGATGTTTCAAACAGTTATGAATTTAATCAAAAGCATTTTCCAAGTTTATTTTTTATATCTCACTCTTATTACTTTTCTCTATCATTTACTTTATTTTACACAGTATTACTATTACATATCTTGATGATTAACCGACGACTGTAACTTGCAACGAGGCAATGCAACAAACGGATATAGATTTAGGAGAGGATGATGATATACCAGAAGAGGTTGTCAGAAAGGTTGAGAACTTTGAGAACAGACCTAAGTCTAACTTGGATGAAACTGAGGCTGTTAATTTGGGAGATGCAGAGAATATCAAAGAAACGCGCATCAGCGTGCATTTGTCGTCATTAGAAAAGAAAGAGTACACTGAGTCCTTAAAAGAGTATGAGGACATTTTTGCCTGGTCATATGAAGATATGACTGGTCTCAGCACATCCATTGTAGCTCACAAGTTGCCAACAGATCCGACATGTCCTCCAGTAAAACAGAAGCTTAGAAAGTTCAAGCTAGACATGAGTTTGAAAATCAAAGCGGAAGTTACCAAGCAAGTCAAAGCCAGGGTTCTCAGGGTGGTAGAGTATCCAACATGGTTAGCTAACATCATGCCAATACCAAAGAAGGACGAAAAGGTTAGAATCTGTGTCGACTACCGGGAACTCAACCGGGCTAGTCCCAAAGATGACTTCCCTTTGCCAAATATACACATCCTGATTGACAACTGCGCCAAGCATAAACCGCAGTCATTCGTCGATTGTTTTGCTAGGTACCACCAGATATGGATGGATGAAGAAGATGCAGAGAAAATAGCGTTCATCACGCCATGGGGGATGTACTGTTACAAAATGATGCCATTTGGTTTGAAGAATGCTGGTGCCACCTGCATGAGGGCCATGACTACTATCTTTCATGACATGATACATAAAGAGATCGAGGTGTATGTGAATGATGTCATCATCAAATCTAAGAAAGTTGTAGATCATATGGAAGACCTGAGAAAATTCTTCAATGGATTGAGGAGGTACATCTTGAAGCTGAATCCCGCCAAATGCGCATTCGGGGTTCCTATTGGAAAGCTATTGGGTTTCATTGTGAGTCGCCGAGGAATAGAATTGGATCTATCAAAGGTCAAGTCCATTCAAGAGTTGCCACCGCCAAGGAACAAGAAGGATGTGATGAGCTTTCTAGGAAGGCTCAATTATATTAGCCGATTCATAGCTCAGTCCACTGTCATTTGTGAACCTATCTTTAAGATGCTTAAGAAGGATGCTACCACCAAATGGACTGATGATTGTCAAAGGGCTTTTGACAGAATCAAGGAATACTTGTCAACGCCACCAGTCTTGGTTTCACCTGAGCCAGGGAGACCCCTATTACTTTATCTCGCAGTATTACATGGAGCGTTCAGGTATGTTTTAGGACAACATGATGAAACTGGAAGAAATTAGCAAGCCATCTACTACCTAAGCAAGAAGTTTACTCCGCATGAGGCTCGGTATTCTTTATTAGAACACACATGTTGTGCTCTGACCTGGGTAGCTCAGAAGTTGAGGCACTATTTCTATGCTTACACCACTTATCTCATATCAAGGATGGATCCGTTAAAGTATATCTTTCAGAAGCCCATGCCTACGGGCAAGCTCGCCAAATGGCAAGTCCTGTTAAGCGAGTTTGATATTGTTTATGTTACTCAGAAGGCAGTCAAGGGGCAAGCTTTAGCAGACCACCTTGCCGAAAATACCGTGGGAGGAGAATACGATCCTCTAAAGACGTATTTTCCTAATGAATAGGTATCTTTCATAGGAGAAGACATTGCAAAATCCTATGACGGTAGGAGAATGTTTTTCGATGGAGCTGCGAATTTCAAAGGAATTGCCATACGAGCAGTCCTGGTATCATAAACTGGTCAGGATCACCCAGTATCCGCCAAGCTCAGGTTCTCGTGCATCAACAACATGGCCGAATATAAAGCCTGCATCTTAAGGCTCAAACTGCCCATCGGCATGAATGTTCAGGAGTTACTAGTGATTGGAGACTCAGACTTACTCATACATTAGGTTCGAGAGGAATGGGAAACAAAGAATCCTAAGATACTCCCTTACCTACATCACATACAAGATTTGAGGAAGAGATTCAGAAAAACGGAATTCCAACATGTACCGAGAATACAGAATGAGTTTGCCGATGCACTAGCCACTTTGTCATCCATGATTCAGCATCCAGGTATGAATTTCATTGACCCTATTCAGGTCAAGATTCATGACCAGCCATCTTACTGTGCTCACGTTGAGGAAGAAGCCGATGGGAATCTATTGTTCCACGACATCAGAAAATACTTGACAACAGGAGAATACCCAGAGCTTGCCAATGCTACTCAGAAGCACAGGCTCCGGAGGTTATCCAACAACTTCTTTCACAGCGGAGGAATCCTGTACAGGAGGACTCCCGATCTGGGTTTGTTAAAGTGTGTCGATGCGAGAGAGGCAACCAAACTATTGGATGAAGTGCACGCAGGAACATGTGGACCGCACATGAATGGCTTTGTTTTGGCAAAGAAGATACTCCGAGCAGGGTATTTTTGGATGACTATGGAAACAGACTGCATCCAGTATGTCCGAAGGTTCCATTGCTGTTAGATATATGCAGATATGATAAAAGTACCTCCAAATGAGCTTAATGCAACAAGCTCACCATAGCCGTTCGCCGCCTGGGGAATGGATGTCATTGGACCAATCGAACCTGCCGCATCAAATGGGCACAGGTTCATCTTAGTGGCAATTGATTACTTAACTAAATGGGTCGAAGTAGCATCATACAAAGCAGTAACCAAGAAAGTTATAGCATATTTCGTCCGCGACCGTATGGTTTGTCGGTTCTGAATTCCAGAGTCAATCATCACTGACAATGGTTCCAACCTCAATAGCGACCTGATGAAAGCAATGTGTGAGACTTTCAAGATCAAACATAAGAACTCTACAACTTATATACCTCAGATGAATAGAGCTATAGAAGCAGCCAACAAGAACATCAAAAAGATACTAAGGAAGTTGATTGAAAGGCACAAGCAGTGGCATGAGAAATTGGTGTTTGCCTTATTGGGCTATCATACCAAGAGTCCGTACATCGACCGAGGCAACTCCCTACATGTTGGTTTATGGTACCGAAGCGGTCATTCCCGCCGAGGTAGAAATTCCCTCCTTGAGGATCATACAAGAAGCAGAGCTAGATGACGCAGAATGGATTCAAAGTCTCTACGAGCAGTTTAGCCCTTATAGACGGAAAGAGAATGAATGCAGTTTGCCATGGTCAATTATATCAGAACAGAATGTCCAGAGCCTTCAACAAGAGAGTTAAGCCGAGGAAGTTTACACCAGGGCAGATGGTGCTGAAGAAGATATTTCCACATAAAGATGAGGCCAAAGGGAAATTATCTCCCAATTGGCAAGGACCGTACATGGTTCACCGGGTTCTATCCCTTGTTCTTGCAGAAATGGACGGAGAAGTCTGGTCGAAGCCAATCAACTCAGACGCAGTGAAACAATATTATATTTGATCATATGCTTTTTCTTCATGATGTAATTTGAACTACGGCTGACCTGATTCCCGTTTAAGAGCGGATACGTAGGCAGCCCTATGGGTTCGGTCACATTTTAATAAAAATCTCATTTTTTCCCTGCTATTGGAACTGCGGCAGAATTTTGAGGAGGACCCTCAAAATTCCGAAGTCAGTTTGTCAAAGTTTTCTTATCAGCGCCAACCCAGGAAGAATTTTGAGAAGAACCCTCAAAATTCTGGAATCGATCCGCTTTCAGTTATTCATCACAACCGTCAGCAGCACCAACCCAGTAAACTAGGGCAGAATTTTGAGGAGGACCCTCAAAATTTTGGAACAAGCAAGGTTGCCGTGTCCTTGAACCACGTTGCAGTCGTTGGTTCATCCAAAATAAAATTATTTTTCAAATATGTACTTACATTATACTAAGTCATGCATAAAATATTATTGAAATTGTTGTCGTTTAGCAATGCTACCCCAATGATACACGACGTCAAGAGCCAAGGAATACGAATTTACCTTCCCCCCTCTATAGAACTCACGATTTTTCTTTGAATGCAGGCACTCTGGTCGTAAATCATTGAACGCATCCACTTTTTAGGGTTAAAACTCTCAGAACGATCACTCATTCACGAATCTACTATCTGCACCCAACATTCCCAGCAGACGCGATATCATAATCATCTACCAGCTAAGAAAACTTACTAGCATTCGCTCCTTTACATTCCTACATTGCATAAGGCTACTTTTCTGCCTTTTCGAGGTTAAGCTCTACCTCCATCCAGCATAAGGCTAACTATCTGCCTTTCGATACTAAGCTCTGTCTCCATCTGCATTTTTGCATAAGGCTACTTTTCTGTCTTCCGAGGTTAAGCTCTACCTCCATCCTGCATAAGGCTACTTCTCTACCTTTTGAGACTAAGCTCTACCTCCATCTGCATTTTTGCATAAGGCTACTCTTCCTCCTTCCGAGGTTAAGCTCTACCTCCATCCTGCATAAGGCTACTTCTCTGCCTTTCGAGACTAAGCTCTGTCTCCATCTGCATTTTTGCATAAGGCTACTTTTCTGCCTTCTGAGGTTAAGATCTACCTCCATCCTGCATAAGGCTACTTCTCTGCCTTTCGAGACTAAGCTCTGTCTCCATCTGCATAAGGCTACCTTTTTGCCTTCCGAGGTTAAGCTCTACCTTCATCTTGCATAAGGCTACTTATCTGCCTTTCCAGACTAAGCTCTGTCTCCATCTGCATCTTTGGATAAGGCTACCTTTCTGCCTTCCGCGGTTAAGCTCTACCTCCATCCTTCATGGCTGAAATATCACCTATTTATCTTTTTGAATGGCTGAAATATCGCCACCTGCATTTAAATTCTCGCTTTGGCTGAAAGATCGCCACTCTTTGCATTCATTCGGCTGAAAGATTGCCACCTTTTCATGGGCTGAAAAATCGCCAACTATTTCAAAGACGTCATAGTTTGGAGGCACCATATGCATGGACCGAGAACACCATTTTATGGCCTGCAAATCTTTACTTTTATGCTTTTCATGGCCCAGGAAATCATAGTCCGAGGACGTCATCCTAATCGTTCGAAGACAGCATTTATGGTCCAACGGAAACTTGCATCATGTTTAAATTATGCACAATATATGCGCACATTGCTCATTTACAGGTAAACCGACTAGCAAATGGCCGTCTCAACAGGAGTGATCCCGCTCCGGTTCTCCGTAACCTGTCCGATTCCAAACGCCTTTTCAAACTTAACCATCGTGTCTGTCGTTTCGAATCTCCATCGATGCATTCCGTCAATGGTTCCTGAACTACATATGGCCTGATTCCTGTAAAATCAGGGATATGTAGGCATCTCAAAAACCAGAGCGCGGTCAAAATTCTTTTACAATCGCCTTTTCCGGTCAAAATTGGTTATCATGTCTTTACTCGACAACTTTTTCATCCTCCTCGGGTAAAGAGGGGCAGCTGTTGATATCCAATTTTTCTCCATGTATTTTTATGCTCAAAATAATTTCAAATAGCATATGTTTGCATATATAAGCATGTCCGGAAGTTTTGGTATTTTTCCTCAATTTTTAAGATTTCTTAAAATCGATTTATTGTCTGTTTTAACAGTACAAAATCCAAAATTATTCCAAAAATTATTATTTTTGGTGAATAACATATTTCATCCTCATATTTACAGCAAAATATAATTAATATGATTTTTTGCATATTTTTACAAATATGTTTGGAATTTCTAAAGCTAAATTGCATGAAATTGCAATTATAGCCTATTTTACAATTAACCACATTTTATAATTATAAAATCATTTATGGTATTTTTATATTAATATTTATATATTACTAATTAGTTCTGTCTCTTCAATTTATTTTCAAATCATTCTAACTATTTATTATAAAATAAAAAAGGGAGAAATTGGCTAATTAAAACATGGCCAGATTTCATTTGCAAATATAGCCCAAATTGACCCAAATTTCAAACCTCTTTCAGACAACCCATATCTCAAACTAACCAGACCCACACCCAATTCAGTTAACCTGACCCAGCTATAATTCAATCGGAGCCGTTGATCAAACGAGATCAACGACCCAGATTCACTTACCTAATTTAAATTAAACTACCCCCTCCCTTTACCCTCATTTGCAAAGAGACTGGTCTCTCTCTCTTAGACTCTTCATCTCCTCCTTCTCTCTAGAACCTTCTGGTTCTTCTCCGATGGGTTTCGTCTCCTCTCCGACGAACTCCATCATCACTCCTCTCGACCTCTATTCGCCATGGAACCTTGTCTCGTTGCTTCTCTCTGAGCCTTGAAGCCCCAGAGACTTCCACCAGGAAAGACGATCCCTGGAAGCATTGTGTGGCTTATCTCTGGCCTTCTCTCTGGTGGTTTTCAGTCCGATGTTGCTTTAAACTCCATTATTAACGAGTTTCGAAGCCAGGTTCCTTACCTCATTGATTTTATTGCAAAACCCTAATTTTTCCTAAGTCTCTTAATCTTTATATTTTTAAAATGATTTTTAGTTTATTCTTTGTGTTTTACACTACTCACTACTCAATTTCTCTGATTATTCAAGTTCTTTTCAACGTCTTGTTCTTCTTTTCAAAACTAGGGTTTTCGACCCCCTTTCAAAATCACTATATCTTCTGCTTCTTTTTGAGTATTATGTGATTATGCCTGTTGTGTTTATGTTATAAGCTTGTTTGTTTTCTAGTTATTCCGAGCTCCATGCTTTAAGCTTTTACTAGGGTTCCAATCTTCTGTTAAAATTGTGATTTTCTTGCTTAATGTTCTCTGATTTTCATGCCTATCGTGTTTATATGTCTAATTGTTATTCGAATGATTCTGTGCATCTCTTTGAATCCCTGATTTGTATGTGTTTTCCTTAAAGGTTCTTACACTGATTTTTGAATTATTTCCTTACTTGGGAGATGCTCTCTATACTTGGTACTGATTCCCTCTAATTTTGGTCTTGTCCGTGATTCTTTAACTGATTTTCAGAGTTAATTTATAATCTTACCATATTTATGCTTTTAACATATTTTCTGGTACTAGGCATATATTTTTCTTATCTGAGTGTTATGTATCTGGCCCTTATTACATACTACATGCCTACTACTCTTACTATGGTGTAATTAGTCGTCTGATTGATTCTTTCCTTTATTTGATATAGCCTGCACTCCCATTCAAATCATGAATCCCTGATTAATTTGAATTAGGTCCTGTGATTGATTCCAATTGGTATTGCTTCTATAATTAGGTACATGTTACCTTATTCTCTATTGGCTTTCAAAAACTATAAGTACTCCTCCTCTCTTCTCACTTGAGATACGAACAGAATTCATTCTGAACTCTCTCTTACACAAAAATATTCAGTGTTCTCTCTTATTTTCTACACAACTTCTCTCACCTCTCTTGTGACTACTGGTTACTCAGCTGACTTGAAACCCAGACTCAACTTTAGCCTGCTCTATTGTTCTATTGCTCTCTCTACATTGTTGCTTGCTTGAGTCTGCTATTGCTGCTCACTTCACTACTACTGCTGCTCACTTCTTTTCCTACTACTACTCTTTCTGCATACTTTCTACATATTGCTGCTCACTCCCTTGCACACCATTGCTCACTATTTTGCATATTATAACTCACTACTACCCTGCATTACCTTGCCTTCAACTGGTATGTCTCCTATTTGATTTACTGCTTCAAAGCAATATGTTTCTATTTGTATTGCACTTTCTTTTATTTCTTGTATGTTTCTACTTATGGTTTTGTTGTTCTTACTGCAATTAGCATGCCTCTATTTTTATGCCTATCTTAATCTGGCATGCCCATTACTCCCCCTGTCTGTCTCATGCATGTTTCTCCTTGTCCCCTAACCCCAGTACATTATCAGCATGTATTCAGGACCCTTTTAGCTACTAAGTAACCCTGAACCTCTTCATGATGTGTGAATCTGTTTGGTATCTATCAATCTAATGCTGTTGAGAACCTGAAATTGTTTGAAACCCGCTTGATTGTTTTAGTTCTGAAGTGCTTCTCTTTGATGTTTGTGTATATGTAAATGTGTTCTCACTTGTGAGTTACTTGTCCCCATGTCCTCTGCCCCTGCTTGTGCTTGTCTTCCCTGAACCCTGTAGCCTGATATTGTCTCTTATGTTGCTTTTCTCTCAAAACTGGTTCTCTATGGACCCTCTTTCAACTGTTATTCAACTCAATTTCTTTAAAACTCTCTCACAATCTCACTACTCGTAGAATTTAGGTTCTACCCCCTTAGTGTAAGCTTTGCTTTGGGTACCTTGAGTATCCACTGAACTTTGATGCACAAGGCTGGTAATTCCACACTTACACTGATTCAATGTTAATCTATTTGGGTGCCTGGTATTGGCCAAGGGCCCCAATGTGCCCTTTGGGAGCTTTGCCGCACCCAAACCTTGGTAAAGGCTGTGAAACTTGAAAGAAGTGAGGTTGGAGATTTGGGCCTAGTTGAAGGCTCCCTATAGAATAACTTTTTTTTTTCATTAACTGTAATTTTGATTATCTTGGTATGTAATAACTTGTAATGAAAAATTGGGGTTTATAGTGAAATTGGGAGGGTTATGCATGCTTAGTTTAAGGGTACGGGTAGAAAACATGCTTGTAGGGCTTTTCTTATTTGTGCAATAGATATCATGTCTAGGATATGCATCTCATACGACTAGAAATCCTGTTTTAGGCTCTTTTACATTTCAGCTTGTTATTTTACTCATTTTTACAATCACAATCGGTTAAGAACCAACAAGTTACTATCATTGCTACTGCATTTAGAGACCATGTTCTTATGAGCCTTGTGTGCATTAGGTATCATGTAAATTAGGATTTTCGTTTGAGTTTCAATTGTTTGAACGCCTCATTAGTTTCGTTTAGTAACATAAGGCTAAGGCTGGTTAACAATTTCTTTTAAAAACTTGAAAACAAATATATACGTGCACTTCCTTTTATATAATCAGGCAATGTCTTTAAATCCTAGGAAAGCCTTAGGCCGGATAAAATCAATTGATCGTTTTAGTCATGTTTAAGCTATTTCCACCTCTTTTAACTGTCCGGACTTGTTTCTGCCTCTCTGAAGTCCGCTTGGTTTTTTCTACTAAACTCACATCCTATTTTTAATCAAATCTATATGTTTTTCTACTAAGTTACCTTTCCAGTCCAGAACTGGACTACTATTTTCTAAAACTTATCAGAATACTATGTCTTTAATATCTTCTGTAATTTTCAAAAGTATGTTTCCATACTGATATACTTACTACTCTCTCTCTCTTTTACAGTCCTGAAATCCTGAATGATTTTACATATGTTTTTCCTCCTGTCCGAAACTGTGCTATTTCCTTTTATCAAAATACCACACCTTTGATATCTTTACTATATATTTTCTAAGTGTGTTTCAAAATGTTTTCTTAGTGATTCCTAAAACGTTATGTATTTACTACCAGTTTCTCAAGTTCTAAAAATTTTTGTCCAACTTTCTGATATTCTGGTTAAATTTTCGGCTTCTATTTAAACCTACTTTCGACACTCCAACTTTTTAAACTCCCATTTCTTTAGACCTTAAATGTGATTGAGACGTGCTAATTATGTGTCTATCTGTGGAGGGATATTTGAGCCTTTTACATGCCCTTTATATGATTCCTTACATGAAGTCCTCTCTGTTTTGTATGTCACCTAGTATTTTTGACCTTTAAACCTAAGGGTTCAACCTAGTCCTCACTTTATAGGAATAGTAGTCCTAAATACCCTTTAGGACTTATAGGACGGGACGGGTAATAGCACGCAATAAGTACTCGTGACCAATCCACACGTTCAAATAACCTTTACGGGGCGGGAAGGGTAGAATATGGACATGATGATCGGTGCGCTAATATCTCGTGCGACCCCTCTTTTGAGGAGTGATTGATGGGTATTGCATTGATGTGATCCATATTGTATTTAAACCTAGGACCTCCTTTCTTTTCTTTTGTAATATTTTCCTTAAGAGCTTTCATTTCTTTGCATCAACTCCTTTTCTAAAAACTTTCTATTCTTCCTTTTCTTTTCAAAGTTCCAAGCTTATTTGTAACTATTATGTGTAAACCTTACTTGCTTTCTACTCCTTTAAAGTCACAATTAAAGCATGGCTGGGAACCACACTAGTGGATCTTGAGGGATGCCTAACACCTTCCCCTCGAGATAATCTCAAGCCGTTACCAGAACTCTGTTTTTTCTTTCAAAATCGCTTCTTCTCTTTAAAGTGTCCTTGTCCTAATGCACTATAATCATTAGGTGGCGACTCTTTAAATTCTATAACCCGATTCCTCAAAAGGGAATAAGAGTTATTTTGTCCATAATGTCGTAAACCCGATATCTTTCTTTTAGAAAGGGGGAAAAAGGGGGGAGGGGGGGCGTCGACAAATCTTTTAATATAAAAGTTGAAATCATTTAAAAATTTATCTCATTCTAAGTGGAATGTATATGACAAACTTCCTTTATTAACTTTGTAAAAGTTTTCCATTGAAAAATATATCCCATTTTAAATTGAATGATTATGACAAACTTCCTTTATTAACTTTATAAAAAATTGAAAAATATATCTCATTCTAAATGGAATGAATATGACAAACTTCCTTTAGGAAAATGCATAATTACCTCCCTTGACCTATACCCGAAATTTCAACTACACACTTTTTCTTTGTGGGAATCCTACTGCCCCCTAAACTTATTTTAAATGTAATTATTTTCATCATTAACGCTGACGTGGCACAGTATATGTATTTCACTCTCCCAAAGGAGAGTGAGAAGCAAGAAAAAACGATTTTCGGATTATTGTTTTTCCTTTTTTACCATTTTTTCTTACTTTTTTTTCTTTTCCTTTTCCTTTTCCTTTTCCTTTTTATTTTTCTTTTTTTCTTTTATTTTTTTATTTCTTCTCTAATTCCGGTAGATATTCGTTCACCGACGACTTTGTCTAACCGTTTTTCTTTCATTTTTTTTTCTTTTCACACGCAAATTAAACTCTCAAAAAGATCTATTCATAAGCAAATCAAAATACACTCTGTTTTGGGGGGAAAAAATTCATCATCGGAAAATCTTTCCATGCTAAAAAAAAATAATGTACTAAAATTTTAACTGAATTTTTTTTTCTCAACTTATATTCGTTTTTATGTCTTTTTCTCTTCCTCCCACACATAAATTGCACTTTCAAAAAATTTTATATTTATAACAAAATACACTTAGATCGGGATAAAAATCTGTCGTCGGGAAAAAAAATTTTACCGGAAAAAATGGTGTTTGTGAAATTTCGAAGACCACCATTTTATGTCGCCGGTGACCAAAACAAAAAGAAAGAGAATTAAGTAACAAAAAAAATGAGAATAATAAGAAATAAGAAAAAGGATAAGAAAAAGAAGAAAGAATAAAAAAAATTACTAAAAATACATGGTGGGACGCGTGTAGCACACCACTTGCCAAGAGTTTGGTTGTCAGCGTTAAAGATGCAAATAATTACATTTAAAATAAGTTTAGTGGGGTAATAGGATTCCTGCAAAGAAAAGGTGTATAGTTGAGATTTCGGGTATAGGTCAGGGGGGGTAATTATGCATTTTTCCTTAACTTTATAAAAGTTTTCCATTGAAAAATATATCACATTCTAAATGGGATGAATCTTGCAAGATCTTGAGGAATTTGAATTGAATTTTTCCGTAGGAATTCTTTCATGGAATTTCATGTACAATCAAAATTGGATCAACTGTTCTTCATTATTATTATATATATATACACCTTATATACATAAATATTAATTATATATATATTTCAACCAAGAGATACAATTTAAAAAATTTATCCAAATAGAAACTTTAATTTATTCACAATATTAATTATATATTCTCTGTGCTAGCAAAGAATATAATAATATTTCATTTGAACTAATAACTAAATTTATTTGACTAATTAAATTCCTTAATTTAATTATCAAATAATAAAGTAATTAATCCTTTTATAATGATCAGAACACTCGTTAGTATGCGACCCCATAGGTTCAATACTAAGCCGGTGGTAAACTGATCACATCAATATACTAATCAAGAGTGGCGTCTAACAACACTCCTTAATGACCGGATAGAATGAAGTATATAATTTACTCTGAAAAATCAGTAGAAGAATAATGTAGTAATTCATTCTGTCCTTATAGCTCTGGATCACCCTAGGATATGGTTCAAACTGTCATCCAAATAGGCGATCAATTATGTGTTCATGTCAAATATAATCGACCATTGAATGACCTAAGAAACTCATTTCTTCTTTCATTCAATTGCCCTGGCCAAGGTCTCAGTTTGGTCGTTTATAATTCATGACAACATGAAGCTTAAACTCTTTACTAAGCGTTGACAGATTCCATCTTGGATCAATCACTAATTCTACAAGTATTTAACCGTACCCAATATCTTTTCAACTATCGTCCTAGGGCCATAGGTGTCTAGTATCAAAGTACAATAAAAGGAAAATGCATAATTACCCCCTAACATATACCCGAAATCTCAACTACATATTTTTTCTTTGCGTGAATCCTATTACCCCCTAAACTTATTTTAAATGTAATTGTTTGTGCTCTTGACCCTGATAACCAAACTCTTGGCAAGTGGTGAGCTACACGCGCCCCACCATGCATTTTTAGTACTTTTTCTATTCTTTCTTCTTTTTCTTATCCTTTTTTCTTATTTCTTATTATTCTCATTTTTTTTCATTATTTCATTCTCTTTCTTTTTGTTTTTGTCATCGGCGGCATAAAATGGTGGCCGTCGTAATTTCACAAACACCATTTTTTCCGGCAAATTTTTTTTTCCGATGACAGATTTTTATCCCGATCTAAGTGTATTTTTTTTATATATATAATTTCTTGAAAGCGTAATTTATATGTTGGAGGAAGAGGAAAAGAAATAAAAATGAAAAAAAGTTGAGAAAAAAAATTCGGTTAAAATTTCAATACATTATTTTTTTTCGGCGTGGAAAGGTTTTCTGATGATGAATTCCCCCCCCCCCCCCAAATTTGAGTGTATTTTGTTTTGCTTATGAATAGATCTTTTTGAGAGCTTAATTTGTTTGTGAAAAGAAAAAAATAAAAGAAAATGGTTAGACAAAGTCGTCAATGAATGAATATCCACCGGAATTAGAGAAGAAATAAAAAAAAGTAAAAAAAAAAAGAAAAAGAAAAAGGAAAAGTAAAAGGAAAAAAAGGTATGAAAAAAATGGTAAAAAAGAATAAAAAAATAATCTGAAAATTATTTTTCTTGCTTCTCACTCTCCTTTGGGAGAGTGAAATACATACACTATGCCACGTCAGTGTTAAGGGTGCAAATAATTAAATTTAAAATAAGTTTAGGGGGATAATAGGATTCCTGCAAATAAAAAGTGTGTAGTTGGGATTTCGGGTATAGGTCAGGGGGTAATTATGCATTTTTCCTACAATAAATAACTTGTCAATTACTATGACGATCTCAGGTCAAAGAAAATTCTTACATCACATTCTTCAAGAGAATATCCTATTGACAATTTATGGTAATTCTAACAATTAGGAATTATCCAATAAGTCGGTTCAATGATCATATCTTTATATGCATCATCTATCTATGCGAATTTAGTTAATGAGATCAACTAATCTTTATCCAATAAAGACGATCACATAAATATTGATCTTACCAGATTACCAATGTCCAAATTAATAATCCTACGATCAAGAGAAAATTTAGATTAAATTATAAGAAACTTGACTCTCATTATCATGATCTACATCATAATGTCAAATCTCAAAATTTAATCAAGGACCTTATCAAATTAATCAAATAATAAATGGGAAAATGCACAATTACCCCTGACCTATACCCGAAATCCCAACTACACACTTTTTCTTTGCGGGAATTCTATTACCCTCTAAACTTATTTTAAATGTAATTGTTTGCACCCTTAATGCTGACAACCAAACTCTTGGCAAGTGGTGAGCTATACGCGTCCCACCATGTATTTTTAGTACTTTTTTTATTCTTTCTTCTTTTACTTATTCGTTTTTTCTTATTTCTTATTGTTCTCATTTTTTATTTTGGTTATTTCATTCTCTTTCTTTTTGTTTTGGTCGCCGACGACATAAAATGGTGGTTGTCGGAATTTCACAAACACTATTTTTTTCGGCAATTTTTTTTTTCCGACGATAAATTTTTATATCGATCTAAGTGTATTTTGTTATATATATATATATATATATATATATATATATAAGAGCAAAATAAATAAAAACGAATATAAGTTGAGAAAAAAAATTTAGTTAAAATTTCAATACATTATTTTTTTCCGGCGTGGGAAGGTTTTCTGATGATGAATTCCCCTCC